>JAVTVY010043275.1:0-212228 GCA_036873755.1 Hanleya hanleyi | reverse complement strand
GTCGGCTATCATGATGATAGACCGTTTCATACTTTTCGTTATGATTATTACTTTTGTTTTAATCTTTGATTATTCAACATATCAATTACATTTAACTGATTTTGATATTTCAAGTTGTTCCATTTACCAAAATATTGTGTGTATAGCTTTTTCACCACCTAATATCGAACTGCCTAGTGCTGTGCTGACTGTTCTGTTCCCAAGTACATGTACTCCCAATGGATAACCTTACAAATAACGAGGAAGCTCCACTCACAAATTTATTATGCATTCTCCCATTTTTCGGAAACAACATTCCAAGTAGTGACGAACTTAACCCCAAACCAACATCAGACTCTCTAAACCTAGACTTTATTGAGAATATGTGTTTTAATCCAATCGAGCTAAATGATGCAGAAGATAATAAAACTATAACTGATGATAATGAACAAGAAATTCTACACTGGAATGATATTAATAAACATAGTTCTAACTATTATACGAAAGATTCCTTCTGTGAACAACAGGACAATTTCAAATCCGATGGCACTCTATCATTTCTACATCTGAACGCTAGAAGTCTAAAAAAACACTACAGCGAAATCACAGGATTCCTTCACAACTTACAATACAAGTTTTCTGTTCTAGGTTTTTCCGAAAGCTGGTTGGATCCTATCACTGAAAACCTTTACAACATCCCTGGATATATTCCGTTTCCAGCCTCCAGAAACAACAAAAAAGGGGGTGGGGTCATTCTCTATATTGATGAAAACATTAACGCGTGTAAAATACGAGACGATCTGTCTCAACTGGACCAAGATGGCGAGTATGAATCTCTCTTCGTCGAGCTGGAATCCCAAAACCAAAAATATATCGTGGGTATTTTCTATCGACCGCCTGACAAAAATGTTTCCAAACTCAACCAACATCTGCAAAGATTTTTGACACAGCCTGAGATCCAAAAAAATAAATGCATCTTAATGGGCGATTTCAATATAGACCTATTTAAAACTGACAGACATGGCCCATCCAAAGAATTTCTAAATATATTGAAATCACACTATTTCTTTCCACAAATAACCAAACCGACCCGCGTAAAACGCCGTTCTGCAACCCTCATCGATAACATCTTCTTAAACTTTCACGAAAACAATCTCCTGTCTGGTATATTATTGACGGATATATCCGACCACTTTCCCATCGTTCATATACTGAAGGGCGACACAGACAACATAACCCCAGAACACGCTATAACCTTCCGCCGAATTACTCCGGACTCAAAAAACATTATTTACTGAGAGAATTAAAGACACGAACTGGGATGAAATCACTAGTAGGGACGATGCCAATGTAGTACTAGAATTGTTTTCACTTAAATTTCTACAAATATATAATGAGTGTTTTCCATTAATTACTACGAAAAAATCTAGGAAGAAAAAAATAATTAAACCTCGGATTACATATGGCATATTAGAATCAATTCACGAAAAGAACAAATTATACAGAAATTATCTAGTAAGTCCAAACAACGAAACACATAAACAGTATAGAATTTATCGGAACAAATTAAACCATTTGATTAAATTATCTAAGAAACAATATTTTGAAGATAAATTCAACTCATCCAACCATGACATAAAAGGTACCTGGAAAATCTTAAACCAGCTCATGAACCGGAAAATAAATACTGTGACATCAAAAAAGTTTACGATCAATGGTCAAGAAATTAGTGATCATTCAGAAATCGCATCAAAATTTAACACATATTTTACATCAATTGCCGAACAACTGGACTCTAGAATTCCCAATACCAGTGCGTCTTTCCAAAAATATCTGAAAAACATCATACATGAAAATTTTGAATTTCCAAATATAACCAACGAAACTGTCAAGAACACGATACTGCAGCTAAAGTCTTCAGCACCAGGCTTAGATGGAATCCATACCTCTCTCGTCAAAATAGTTTCTGATTATATTTCCATACCATTATCTTTTATAATAAATTTGTCTTTCAGCACTGGGGTGGTACCAGATGCTCTTAAAACGGCTAAAGTAACACCAATATATAAATCTGGAGATATCAATCTTATGTCCAATTATCGACCCATCTCAGTACTACCTTGTTTCAGTAAAGTTTTTGAAAAAATTGCTGCTAATCCGATCATCGACTATCTGGATACAAATGATATTATTTCCTGCCATCAGTATGGATTCCGAGCTCATCATTCTACTTCACATGCAGCGGGCTCGTTATACGATAATCTTATATCTGGTAAAGAAGGAAAATTATACAGTCTTGTCACATTTTTGGATTTATCAAAGGCATTTGACACCGTAAAACACGACATTCTTCTCGCAAAATTAGAACATTATGGATTTCGACGTACGTCACTACATTGGCTCTCAAGTTACTTATCAAACCGTTCCCAAGTTGTAACTTTCGATTCAATTCTATCTCCACCACTCCCAATTTCATATGGTGTACCACAAGGCTTGATCCTTGGACCCATATTGTTCCTCATATATATCAATGACATATGTAATGCATCTGAAATCTTAAAATTTACTCTTTTCGCAGATGACACCAGTGTTACCTGTTCATCTACGGACCCGCAAGACGCAATCAATATTATGACACTAGAATTAGACAAGTTACATGAATGGTTTTGCACAAATCACCTTTCTCTCAATATAGTAAAAACGAAATGCATGCTTATTAAGCCATACAAACAGCGAGCTAAAAAATTTAACTCGGTAAAAATTTCTGGAACGGAAGTAGAGATGGTCAATAGTTTTAAATTTTTAGGAATATACTTTAACGACAGCTTGAATTGGGCCACACACATTGATTACATTAGCAAGAAAATATCACGCAATATTGGAGTAATTAACTATATAAGAAAATCTGTCAATAAGAAATGTCTATATATATTATATTACTCCCTTATATTCCCATATCTATCATACGGCAATATTATTTGGGGAAATACTTACGCCTCGCATTTAAACCCGTTAATTTTACTCCAAAAGCGTGCTCTTAGAGTCATAACACTGTCCAATAAATATGATCACACCGATCCATTATTTAAACAACTGAAAATTATACCAATCCAACAGTTGAATTTGTACACAACTTTAATTTTTGTTCATAAATTTTTCCACAATTCTGTCAAGCTCCCCAGACAGTTCAGACAATATTTCGTTAGGCAGTCTTCGGTGCATTATTATCAAACCAGAGGATCATTATACAATTTGAACAGACCATTCCATTATTCTAACTTATCGTACTATACAGCCAGAACCAAAGGTCCACGTGAGTGGAATAAATTACCTTCCTCTATTAAATCCATTTCGTCGCTTTCCCTCTTCAAGTCAAAATTAAAGGAATATCTGGTCACAGACCAGTCAGCACAGTAACTGAGTATACTGCAAACAAATGTACATATTGCCTACGCCAACATGCCATTAAGTTATCGTTATATTACAGTCAAAATATCTGTTTATTTGGGATAGAGCAAGCCCCATGGGGCTTTATTCCCGCCATGTGAGTCTTTGTGTCCAGGGGTTGCAATGCTACTTGACGTTATATCCAGTATTAGCCTGTCATCAACTTTGGTGCAAATTGCAATCCCTGCTGAAATGTACTTTTTTATTATTCTAATGGTGAATAAATATCAAATCAAATCAAATCAAATAGCCCAGAAGCTCTGATTTTCTAGATACCCCATGGAATTGTCACTAATTCTTCGAAATGCAGTGACGTCCGTCGTTACGCCTTAACAGACCGGAGAGAGAACAACAACAACAACAACAACAACAACACCAACAACAACAACAAGGATGAGACATGAGAGAACAACAGCAACAAGAAGTTTTTTCATATAGTTTATTCTCCCCAATGTTACATCATACCCACGCTGGGGGAGCCGCGTTGGGTAGGTTTACAATTCAAGAAGACTCTTGTCCAATCAGAGGCCACCATTTGCATCTGTCATATTCGTTCCTGACCGTTAGATGTTTTCTTGTCCAATCAGAAGTCTCCATTTCAGAAAGTTCCATCTTCGGCCATGTTCGCTCTGAACCGTTTGTTCTAATCATCGTCGGGCAGGCCAGGATACCGTTGAGGCAATATATCCTCAGATAGTTGTTTGCGCATTCTGAGTATTTATCAGTGCATGGATGAATACATTCACCCGATGGGAAGATTCCGTAATTTGGTCACGAAGAACGTAACATTGGTCACCCTCTCTACGACCCATTGGAAGTTGGGGCGCTGTTCATAGGCCCATCCCAAGACATCCAATTGGTCCACTTGGTCCAGCACGGGCTGTAGCGACGCCCGGTTAATGATGGTAAACGGTTGGTCAAATACCCGGATGTTACTGCTCGGGTAAAAGTATCGGAGTTGGTCTGTCACCTTATGCTGCAGCACATACCCAAACGCCAGATTTAATTTGAAGGATGTAGCTTGGTCATCGAAGATGGTTTCCACGTAGCTGCGTAGACGGGCGAGGTGGGTCAGTCGGAAATTGTAGATATCTTGAATAGGGCGATGACGGTGGAAACAGTGCCGTATCATGGGCCAATGGCGCCGATAGATGTCACTCACTGGATTACAAGCGTCTAGTCCGTCATTCATAATCCAGCCGTCGTCCATTAGAGAATATCCGCGTCCATAATCCAAAGACCTATTCCATTTTCCATATAACAGTAACAGCGATCGTGTAACAGATCGCTAGGAACATTTATGGGTTCGTCCACGAAGTGTACTTTGCTCTCCACGTCGTACAAAATCTGACCCACGGTCTTGTCGTCGGAATTTGACTGTTGAATTAGGGCGACATCATCATCACCGACCCTCGTGCGATGGGTGGGAGTTCCCGCTGTCCCGATACTGTTGCCTACGGGCTCCTCTACTTGCAAACGTGGCTGCGGAACAGGGTGTCGTGTGCGTTGGTGTCGCAGCAACTGACTGGTCAGTTTGAAAAGCCGACCACATACCTCGCATAGATGCTTGGGTGCCCCATGCGCTGTCCGTTCGTGGCGCTGTAAATGATCCGGGCGCTGAAACGACAGTGTACATATCGTACAGCTATACCGGGCGGTTCCTTCGTGCTTGGTAGCCTCATGGCGGCGCAAGTCGTGCAGACGAGTAAACGATTTGGAGCACGTAGTACAAGTGAACATCTTGGTGATTGACAGAGTATCTGATGAAACGGCCAGGCCGGTTCCCTTTTATAGCACGCTAGCTGGTGATCTATTTTTAGCACACTCACTTCAAGTACCTCCAAGTCGAGGACCGAGATGTACTGGTGTATGACTGAGCCACATTGCGTACGTGTGTGTATGCGTCTGTGTGTATGCGCCTGTGTGTATGTGTGTGTGTGTGTGTGTGCTTGCTTGTGTGTACGCGTGTGCGTGTATGCTTCTGTGTGTATGTGTTTGCGTGTGCGTATATGTGCGTATGTGTGTGTATGCGTGTATGTGTGTATGCGTCTGTTTGTATGCGTCTGTGTGTATGTGTGTGTGTGTGTATGCGTATGTGTGTATGCGTGCGTGTGTGTATGTGTGTGTATGTGTGTATGTATGTACGCATCACCACACACTACCACCACCACACACCACCACACACGACTACCACCACCACCACACACCACCACAACCACCACCACACACCACCACACACAACACACCACTACCACCACCACCGGGCGTTGACGGGCATACCATCAAACATTGGTCAAACAGAGCTATACCTCCAAACACTGGTCAGACAGGGCTGTAACACCAAACACTGGTCAGACAGGGCTATACTACCAAACACTGGTCAAACAGGGATATACCAACAAACACTGGTCAAACAGGGCTATACCATCAAACACTGGTCAAACAGGGCTATACCAGCAAACACTGGTCAAAGAGGGCTACACAACCAAACACTGGTCAAACAGGGCTATACGGTCAAACACTGGTCAAACAGGGCTATACCACCAAACACTGGTCAAACAGGGCTATACCAAAGCTCCCGTGTGGCAGAGCTCTTGGATCGGAGCTCTTGGGTGGCCCTCCACGGTTTCGTAGTAATGGCCCCTGTCTAATTTCATAATACGATAGACTGCCAGTGTTCTGCTACATCATAATTCTTCTTGTCTTCTTAATAGTTTATATATATAATACCATCCTATTCAGCATTATCAACGCTGCAAGCGAGCACGTACAAATCGATGGCTGGCTTCGTCTACACGCTGTTCGGGATCATGGAGTAAATTTTGTCCTGCCTCAGTTATGCCCCTTGGGTGTGCCTAAAATTCTTGACTCATTTAGGGAAAGAAAATCTGACAAAAAACTGGCAGGTTGACCCCCACTTTTCTTTACCTTTTTAAGTTGAGACCGGACCAGGGAAGGTGAGTTAGAAGTTTAATTGAAATCGCTCTTACAGATTTTTCTGGAAATTGATCCGAATTTGACCATTTTTCGACATTTTAAGGGATTTTCTAGGAAAAATGAAGCAAGCCTGGAAGGGAATGTTGGAGATTCATTTTTCTATAACGTAGCACTGCTATGTCTTAAAATGATAGTTTAATCATGCTCTTTCAGAAAATATATACATATAAGTGATTTGGGTTGAAAATTTTACGATAATTGGTGGCCGAAAAACGGACCCATAGTCTATTCCATGCCGAATGGAAGAATCCCTGGAGTGCACCCTTTAAGGCATAATAGTGGTGTCTATGCATTATCTCAATGTAGGCTCCATTACGGAGCGGAGATGTGTCATTACGCCAGATTGTTTAATTTTGCCTTCATAGTTACATCTAAAGCGCTATTTTCGGAGTCCGGTGGAAAGAAGACCAGGAGTTCGATCAAAATAATTCACAGTGTGTCCATTAGTATACTATTGAAGTTATTGCATACTGTATTCTATATAGGAGTTATCTCCCCCTGAAATGAGATTTCGGTAAATATTATGGCAAAACCCGGTCATATCAGAATGATATAAATTTGCCAGAACTATTTTCTTTACAATAGAACCCATTTACAGTCCAAAAAGGATGGAACGGATGTATATTATTGAAGTTTTATGAAATATTTCTCAAGTTTCTGAAGCATTTCCCGTGTTTCTAGGCGAAAATTTAGTGCAAATTTACCAATAATTTGAATTGGTTACATCTCTTATTTGCATTTTTCCCGCGTTCCTGGTATCATTGGAAAGCGGAAAAGCAACCACGGCCTTTATATTGCCGAATGGATGCCCATTATTGAGAACAAATAGGTTACTTTTGAGTTTTGTTCTCGAAAATCATGTTAGAATTGGTAAAAGTGATCAAAACAAAGATGGGGTAGGGGGAAAGTTATCGGTCAGATTTCCCACAATAATATGCATATCTGGCAAGTATTGTATACCGCCATACTCGCAAACACTCCCAGATTACGATAAATGTGAATAATTAATTTCGCAAAAAACAACCTGCCCCTTAAGATGGCCCTCCACGGTTTCGTAGTAATGGCCCCTGTCTAATTTCATAATACGATAGACTGCCAGTGTTCTGCAATATCATAATTCTTCTTGTCTTCTTAATAGCTTATATCTATAATACCATCCTATTCAGCATTATCAACGCTGCAAGCGAGCACGTACAAATCGATGGCTGGCTTCGTCTACACGCTGAGTAAATTTTGTCCTGCCTCAGTTATGGCCCTTGGGTGTGCCTAAAAATCTTAACTCATTTACCGAAAGAAAATCTGACAAAAAACTGGCAGGTTGACCCACACTTTTCTTTGCCTTTTTAAGTTGAGACCGGACCAGGGAAGGTGAGTTAGAAGTTTAATTGAAAAATCGCTCTTACAGATTTTTCTGGAAATTGAGCCGAATTTGACCATTTTTCGACATTTTAAGGGATTTTCTAGGAAAAATGAAGCAAGCCTGGAAGGGAATGTTCGAGATTCATTTTTCTATAACGTAGCAGTGCTATGTCTTAAAACGATAGTTTAATCATGCTCTTTCAGAAAATATATACATATGAGTGATTTGGGTTGAAAATTTTACGATAATTGGTGGCCGAAAAACGGACCCATAGTCTATTCCATGCCGAATGGAAGAATCCCTGGAGTGCACCCTTGGAGCTCAAAGCGTGTGGAGCTCAGAGATCGAAAGTGACATTTGCATATGACCTCTGTGAGGTCACTTCCGCTTCCGTTCACGTGACCGGAACTGACCTTTGACCCCTGCGCGCAATTTTTATCCGGTCTTGTTAGCGCGCGCAGGGGTCAAAGGTCAGTTCCGGTCACGTGAACGGAAGCGGAAGTGACCTCACAGAGGTTATATGCAAATGTCACTGCCGAGCTCTGAGCTCCACGCGCTTTGAGCTCCAAGAGCTCCGATCCAAGAGCTCTGCCACACGGGAGCTTTGGTATAGCCCTGTTGGACCAGTGTTTGGTTGTATAGCCCTGTTTGACCAGTGTTTGACCGTATAGCCCTGTTTGACCAGTATTTGGTTGTGTAACCCTCTTTGGTCAAAGAGGGATATACCAGCAAACACTGGTCAGTGTTTGATGGTATAGCCCTGTTTGACCAGTGTTTGTTGGTATATCCCTGTTTGACCAGTGTTTGGTAGTATAGCCCTGTCTGACCAGTGTTTGGTGTTACAGCCCTGTCTGATCAGTGTTTGGAGATATAGCTCTGTTTGACCAATGTTTGATGGTATGCCCGTCAACGCCCGGTGGTGGTGGCGGTGTGTTGTGTGTGGTGGTGTGTGGTGGTGGTGGTGTGTGGTGGTGTGTGGTGGTGGTGGTAGTCGTGTGTGGTGGTGTGTGGTGGTGGTGGTGGTAGTGTGTGGTGGTGCGTACATACATACACACACACAGACGCATACACACACTAGCATACACACACACGCACGCATACACACACACGCATACACACACTTTCATACACACACGCACGCATACACACACACACGCATACACACACACGCATACACACACACACGCACACACAGACGCATGCACACATGCATACACAGCCACACACACACGCATACACACACACGCACACGCACACACATACACACAGACGCATACACACACACAGCACACACAGATGCATACAGACATACACGCATACACACACACATACGCACATGCACGCACACGCAAACACATACACACAGGCGCATACACGCACACGCGTACACAGACGCAAGCACACACACACACATGCACACAGGCGCATACACGCACACGCGTACACACAAGCAAGCACACACACACACACACACACATACACACAGGCGCATACACACAGACGCATACACACACACGTACGCAATGTGGCTCAGTCATACACCAGTACATCTCGGTCCTCGACTTGGAGGTACTTGAAGTGAGTGTGCTAAAAATAGATCACCAGCTAGCGTGCTATAAAAGGGAGCCGGCCTGGCCGTTTCATCAGATACTCTGTCAATCACCAAGATGTTCACTTGTACTACGTGCTCCAAATCGTTTACTCGTCTGTACGACTTGCGCCGCCATGAGGCTACCAAGCACGAATATGGTTAGCCATCCCTGCCACAATTCGCCATTTACAGGATGCCTGTAAATAATATATACCATGGTATAAAATGCCAAGCCTGCCATAATTCGTATTTACAGGGTGCCTGTAAATGCCAAGCCTGCCATAATTCGTATTTACAGGATGCCTGTAATTATTGTGTACCATGGTATAAAATCGCCAAGCCTGCCACAATTCGTATTCACAGGATGCCTGTAATTCATTTAGCCGTAAGTCGTAAATCTACGCCTTCTTATTATTTCCACCAATGATATACGCTTTTACAAATTTGATGCTGGGCTTTACACAACCTTCAAACAGGGTCATCTTCCCTTCTGCCTGTCGATCGACCATACCCTCAGCCAATTTACATATAGCCATGTACCAGAACATCATTTCACAAAACCGGAATTTTACCAGCCAAAAACAGTCCACATACTAAATACGAGGATATATAATTTTGCAGATGTGAATGTGCGGGATCATTTAATTCCGACAAGGCAAGCATCGCTGATTTGTTTTCAAACAAACGACCGTTAGCCTTGATCATGGAGCCTACAAAAGAAGGGGGAATAACATCTTATCAGTCTCATCTACCACCGTCTGTGTTTAATCCGCTTAGAACCCTGCTCAAAGAAATATCAAAGCAAGCAGGCTAGATAATGAGGTCTTAATCTGTTGACACTGCTGGTTTCATTGCCGTTGCTGTGACCCTGTCCTGTGTGTTCAGGTCTGGCCACTGACAGCAATCAATGCACTTGATCTCTTAAAACTCTGGTCCATCTTTCAACACTGGTTACAGTAATCTGGGCGAGTCTGGGCGGAGATAAACTACAACCAACCGTAAATAATGGCTCTAGTTGGAAATCATGGTAGCCAGGAAATCAGGCTTGGAAAATGATGCCTTTGGTGCAAAAAACATTGAAATCCGTCCACTACATCCAGATATATGGACGAATGAACATATATATTCAAGCTGAGTGAATTGTTCTCGTAAACTAAAATATTTTCCGGAGACTTCCGGATAATATGAATGGACACATTGGTGAGATGGCTGGCTGCTTACATATTCCGACATTCGATTAGGGTGCTCACACGAGCGAAAATCGCCTTTTTAACACATTTACATTATCATGATTTAACTCCCTAAAACATGCTCATAGGCCTACCACCGCGGAACATTGCGGAATTAGCCGGGAGTCCCTGAAAGCCTGGTCAGTCAGCCCACCATGCATGTGGTAAGATAAGCGGTCATAAAATAATCAAGGGGCTTAGTTTTATCACTGTCGGCGGTCAAATTTTGACCATTGATGTAACGGAGTGATCTCTCAATCTATATTAGGCTCCATGCCTTGATGTAGTCCAAATGTTGTTGTTGTAAAGAGACGAACAGTTATTTAAGTACAGATGTGCTGTACTTGATTAATTCTGGTTAATTCAATACAATATACTTTATTTCCATATATGAATCATACAGAAATTAAAAAAGAACATGAATTAAAACAAAAGACAATAGGACAATTACTGTGTTAAAAACAATTTGCTCTTTATATGCGTCAGAGTGACTCAATAAGGCCCACAGCGGCTGCTCTTTCCCATGAAGACCGACCCCTCCCCGTCTCAATCATCGGCCTCCATAGACCAACCATCCAAGCCGCCACCAAGGCCGATGACTAGGGCACAGAGCTCGGCCTATCCCAAGCGCAGCCACCATAGGAACCCTCAAAGAGCCACTCCGACACCCATGCAGTTCCAAGTCTAAAATATGGTGTATTTTTGTTATTTTGTCAATGTACTGAATTTACCAGTTACTAGTGTGTAGCATTACAGTCACGTGGCAAGGGGATAGTTAGCCATAGTCGCCTCTTTTCGGTTAGTTCATACATGTATTGCCCCACCTTTGGTGAAAGGTGGCAAGGTGGGTTAATCAAAAAGAAGAATTTCTCTAGACTAGTCAGTTGTCTAAAAAATGGACAAATGTTGTTAAGGTCATTGAACAGTCTGTCTCTAAGGTCTTGTCCACTTGGGCATAGGCAAAGAAAATGATATTCATCTTCAACAACTTTATTACTAGAGATACAGCTTTTACACCATCTTTTATCTCGGTCTATTTTCCTGTACCTGCCAGTTTCAATTTCAAGTCTGTGAGCACAGATTCTCATTTTGGTCAATGATTGCCTAAAGTTTCTGTTCTTAATATGTAGTAGATAATTAGCTATATTGTAGGACTGTTCTATATGTTTATAATGAATTAGTTTTTCAGATTCTTGTAATTTGTGTTGATAGAATTTAACATACTTGACTTTTAATTTATCTTTTACAGCTATGTGGGTTTTTCTGCAGGTGGAGTTAGATGGCAGCTCCCTTTTCAGGATGTTATTTGATTTCATAAAAAGAGAGGAGTAGCTATGCCAGCCTATATCCTCAGTCTGCAGTGATTTACTACAGATCATTGCATCATTTAATATTGGTCTGTCTGAGCAGTTCTCTAGGTGAACCAGATAGTTAAGAATTTGTGAATGAATATCAATAATCAATGGGTAACGACCCAATTCACGCTTACATGCAATGTTTACTGTATTTTTCCCAACTTGAAGATTGAATTTACAAAATTTTGTATGAACTCTCTCAAATGGTTCGTTTTCTGTGATTGTGAAAAACTTGTCAGAGTTATTGTTTTTAAGTTTGTATAGTAATTCAGAACCCCAAATTTCTGAATTATAGAGGATAATTGGTTTGATTAAGGTGTCAAACAGTTTGTTGTATAAATCTGGCGGGGGATTGAGCCCTGAGAATGTTTTATGTAGCTTATATAGTGCTTTGAGGCCTTTTTCTGCAAGGTTAATCTTTGCCTCTGAGAAATTACCATTTGAGTTCAAGATGCAACCTAAATATGTATAGGTGTCTGTTACCGGAATTTCAGTTGTATCAAGACAAAATGTTGGGGTTACTTTTGTTTTTCGTTTTTGAATAACCATACAGTTTGATTTCAAGGGGTTTACATTCAGATGCCATTCAGTACAATATCTATGTAATATGTCAAGACCATTTTGTAGGCCTTCTGCAGTTTCCGATATTATCAGTAAATCGTCTGCCCATAACAGATGTGACAGTTTTTCCTTTTCTAAAGTTACCGGGGCACATATATCAGCACTGAAAGTCAGGTCATCAATAAATAAATTGAACATTGTTGGGCTTAGGTTATCTCCTTGTTTGACACCTTTCTCTGATACAAAAGGGTCAGTAAGGCCATCACCTGTTTGTAATGCAATGTTGTTGTTGTGATACATAGATTTGACAATATTATAAAACTTTCCACTTATGCCGAGCCGTAGTAATTTCAGAAGAAGGCCATCTCTCCATACAGAGTCGAATGCCTTCTGAAAGTCAATAAAACATAGATATAGTTTCTTTTTAAGCTTATGAACATACTTGTTGATGATAGTTTTGAGGATAAAATGGTTATCTGCAGTGCGTCTATTTTTCCTAAAGCCTGATTGATTATCTGAAAGAAGTTTATTGTCGTCTATATATCGATTCAGTCTGTTATTAAGAATGCTGGAGAATAATTTACCTAGGCAACTGGAAATTGTTATTCCTCTGTAGTTCTGTGGATCAAGTTTATCTCCCTTTTTATATAATGGCTTTATGTAGCCTTCAGTCCAACAGTCGGGTAATATTCCAGTATCATATATAGTGTTGAAAAGTTTAGCAAGGGGTGGCAGTATTATATCCTGTCCGAATTTGAGCATTTCATTGGTTATACAATCAAGACCACATGCTTTCCCAGATTTCAAATTTTTTAAAGCCTCTCGAATTTCTTTATTTGTAACATGGCTATTCAGAGTATCAGTATGCCCGTTTTGATATCCGTTTTCCCGTGATTTTAATTCGTCTAATATTATTTGCGAGTTATTGTCTGTATACGTCGTGGAGTCCTTGTTTAATTCTTGAAAATGTGATAATAATTTTTCATTGAACTCGGGAGGGGAGTCCATTTCATCCTTATTATGTCCAATCAATTCATTAATTAATTTCCAATATTCTTTTGGGTTGTTGTTTTGTAGACTTTCTAGTTTTGTATAAATTGCATCAGTTATGGTTTTATCTTGTTGTTTTTTCTTTCTTTTCAGTTTCTTTTTAATGGATAAAAGTTTTATTTGTGTTTCATGGTCATAAGGAGATTTAGTTAGTTGCCTAGATAGGGTTCTAAACTGGTTTTGAAGCTGTTCAATTTCTTTAGAGTTACTTTGGGTTTGTTTCCTTTTCTTTGTTTTTCCACGCGAACGACTGGGTTTAGGTGGAGAAATTTTGGATGCTGCTGCTGTCAACAACGCATTAATTGTTTGTACTGCGCTGTTGATACTGGTTTTGCTGGAGTCAATGTCAGATACCATAAAATCCATTATTTTGTTTTGAGATACGTTAGAAAGCAGTTCTTGTTGGTAGCATGTACTATTTTCGGCTGTAATTTTATACTTAATAGGTAGAGGATTTAAAGTTATCATGTTTATATGTTCCATAGATTTGTTTTTCTTACACTTTAACAAAGTTGATATGGGACAATGAACAGAGTTCTGTGTTATTAATTTTACATACTAACTACCTTATGGACTGTGGACTGGTGTGCAAGTATATAGTCAATTGCACTCCTACCTTGGTTTGTGAAACAAGTTAGTTTTCCAAGATAGTCTCCTGGTGTCCGACCATTAAGTATACGTATTCCTGAGGCAACACAGAGTTCGATAAGTGATCTACCATGGTGTCTTTGGTTATTACAATTATCCTGAGAGTGTCTCTGACGGGTCACAAAGTCAGGGGTATAATCATTAGGAAGTGGTATGAACTTGCCATTATCATGCACAATGTGATCATTCAGAACCTTATCATTAATAACAGTTCTAGCATTGGCATCCCCCATAAGAATGACCATTCCTTTTGAACTGAAGTTGGCAATTTCATTTTCTAATGTTGTAAATTGATCATTGAAATATGGGGAGTCAGTGGGAGGTATGTAGAAACAACAAAGATATAGGTCATTGTTCCAGCCAAATAAGTTACCTGATAGTTTTATCCATAAAGTGTTATTACTTTTAGTGGGCATCTCCTTAACATGGGAATGATACTTATCCTTAAAGAGAACGAGCAGACCACCGGAGCCCCTGCCACATGACTGTTTAGACATTTTAACACTGTGTTTAACCTTTTTACAATAACCCTTCAAATTCAATGTAACACCACCATTTTCAATGTTGGTCTTAGAACTATGGGTTTCTTGGAGACAAATGAAATCATGTGTATCCAATAGCTGTTGTACATCAGGTGATTTAAATTTATGTTTTAGACCATCAATGTTCCATGAAAGGAAAGACAACAGTCCACTGTAATTGTCAAGTAACCACATTATCGAGGTTCAAATATAAGCTTACTTAATAGATCATAGGTGGAGTAATCCCTTACTTAATGAATGATAGATTTGACATATTAGGTTATTATCATTTCTTTTATGAGATCTATTGGATGGATCTATTGTGCTGATATAGTTGATGCAGTCTTTCACTTTAAGCAATGTGCAACTATAATAAGTATAAGAGATTCAAAGTTTTAAAAGTAGATAAAATAAGGCATGCATGTATCAGCAGAACAGGTTCATATGTTAAGATATACACATGTTCAAGTTATATAATTACCATGTAATTAGTCATAATGGCTGTATTTAACAGGCATTTCATATTACATGTACACTGATATTGTAACAGTTTACCTTTGAATCAAATAAAAGATACTATACATGCACTGGTCATTATCACAGTAGTTCATCAGTTCACTTAATTGGTTAATGTTCATGTTTCTTTTGTAGCTAAATTACATTTCGTAAATAAATTACAGCTTTATCAATAAGTTACGGGTCTTGGCACTTTTTGGAAGGGATATCACAGAGCATCACACAATGTTGACTATTATTGTTAATAAACTATAGTAAGATGATTACCGTCTAGCACGATGTCTCCTTGTTACAATGCATAAGTAGATACCGGTATTCATACTGATACTTACACAAATATATTTATATATATTTCCATGGACTTGCCAAATGAGAATTTGCAGTGTACATGATCTATATATGAAGTCTATAAGAAAAGCGGGTTACGTCGATGACGCTGTTTTCAATTGTTATATTCTGTATTTTATAGAAAACAACAACATTCCTCATAAATGGGGTTAATCGCTAAAGAGAATAATCGTGGGAAATGTTGAGTGACATCAATATATACCTATTGATTGAACAATTCACTAATTCCTTCGGTATGCGAGTGAATACCAGAACTTTAGATCCCCGAAATCCATGAAAATATTCTGCATAATGAGTTAGGAATGTATCACGCTGTATATCCCATATCGAAACTGTATTATGTCCTTCAGACAAACGACCTGCATACAGACAGGTAATCCTGTCATCTTCAAACTAATTTATCAGACTAATAAACTGGCTTCACACATTGTATGTCCTTAAAAGGGCACATCAAAATGTATATTCATGCACGAGAGCATGGTTTCTACTGACCTACTAGTTTATATAGGTATAAGTAAACCTTCGCTATTCGCAGTTTTTACGGGGTTTTTTCATTTACATTCATTCATTAGTCACGCTCGAGTCGGGCTGACCTAATTACTTCAGTTTGTTAAACAGATGTTCTTGTTCGTCATATACCTGTAGTTTTCCGGGCGGTATAATTAATTGATACTCTATCTTATTGAAATAACAATGACCGCTTGTATTGTATCTCACGCAAAAGGCGAGTATGTAAGCTGGGACCGAATATATAAGGAACAATGATGTAGACAGTTGATATAAACCATATTATCCCATGAAAATTCAACTCAACAGAATTAGAATCTTGCGGTAATGGTTATTTTCTACCATTATATTGTTTTATACGAAACGCTTGGTGAAAGCCTATTTTCCAAAACATAGATTTAAATCTAAACATCGGGAAAACTGTGTAAAAGCTAATTCATTAGATTCACCTTGCAGTAGATTCACAGTCGTTTGTCTTGCTGGTGACAAGTCATTAATTCTGTACACACGCGTTACTAATTTATGCGATGTACTCAGATTATAACTTTAATGTTTACGGGTTACTTCACGATGAATACACAATTTGGTCCATGGTTTGGTAATTCAAATTACCAACTGACCTAACTCCTGTATTAAGATAAACATTGATGGGGACTTATATATTTTTTTTGGGGGGTTTTCATTCATTTATCTCAATATGTACACAAAAAAATTAATGAACAATATTAATAACAATGATAATAATAATAACAATAATAGTAAGAAGAAAGAAAAGAAAAACACCTCGCGTACCTGTATACTGCTTCCCCGTTTCCTCAGTTCACATATATCGACAGTAAAACACATACATATTTACACATATAATAATTTTCTTTGTGCGGGAAAACAGTATAACAGTTAACGCCCGAATGACTTGGTATGGCCCCCCCGCCACCCGTAAAAGACTAATAGACATATTTGAAATCAACAAGGAACAAATACAAACCAGTATAATAATATACATATTTCTTCGATAAATAAATCTTTTTTCAATTTTTCTAACAAGTCCTGACTCCATTTACTGTAAAAAAAAATTGTTATTTTTTCAAATCTGTGAATTTCATAACATGCATTTAGTTTAACGACTGTAGAACGCCAGAGGACCCCACTTATTCTCAAAAGAGTTCTGTTTCTTATTTCTCTTGGCCAAGTAGCATTCAATATCCCTCGTTTTTAACAGGAATTTCGAGGCGCCATCAAAAGAGGGTTTAGTATTACTATACCTACACACATATATGTATTTTTTAAATAATAAAATAACATGATTGATTAGAACCGTCTCTTTATTACCTAAGATCATTTGGGACCCCGAAGGTTTCTGCATTTGAATTCCGAGATCTTTTGCCCATAAATATAATTGACTCCAAATATCTTTTGAATATTTACAATTATAGAAGAGATGTATAATACTTTCCATATCTTGATTGCAAAAGGAGCAGCTGTCCGAATCTGTTTTACCCCACAATTTTAATAGATAATTTGTTATAAGGATCCTATGTAATATTTGGAACTGGAAGTATTGTAACTTGGTTTCCACTGTTGTACTGTAAATATTACTGTAAAAAGAAGGCCAGTCCAGATCAGTCGTGTCCAATTCTTCCTCCCATTTTTGTTGATTTTTCTGTGGTTTCACTTCAATTTTCTTTACTAAAAGATCATATACAAATTTCGTACATTTTTGGCTCATCATTCGCCTGTATAATTCAGGGACTTATATATATACACGTGTATTGACGGACTTCAAAGGAGACCCTATCTAAATGACCTTCTGCGCAACGTCCCTCATTGACACAGCAATCACAACGTTCCTCATTGACACAGCAATCACAACGTCCCTCATTGACACAGCAATCACAACGTCCCTCATTGACACAGCAATCACAACGTTCCTCATTGACACAGCAATCACAACGTTCCTCATTGACACAGCAATCACAACGTTCCTCATTGACACAGCAATCACAACGTTCCTCATTGACACAGCAATCACAACGTCCCTCATTGACACAGCAATCACAACGTTCCTCATTGACACAGCAATCACAACGTTCCTCATTGACACAGCAATCACAACGTTCCTCATTGACACAGCAATCACAACGTTCCTCATTGACACAGCAATCACAACGTTCCTCATTGACACAGCAATCACGACACAAACATTGGCATTTGGAATCTGTCAATCAATTCCATTTGTTCGCACAATCGAATGTTCCAAAATTGAATTATTTTTAGGATACCTGATCTCTATCAGTAAAGCACAGACTTCAGAGCGGGAAATTATAGAACCCGCCATTGTCCGAGTATACCTAATCGCTATCTTAATCACTATCCATATCTGCATGCGCTTTAATGAGAAATTAATATCTTTAATAATTCACTTTCTAAATCGCATCTAAACGTTTACTATATTTCTGAATTTTATTTTTGTTCTATACTTCATTCTAAATGAAGAACAAATAAATCAGAAATACATATCGATATGAGGCAGAAGACTTCAGTTGTCAGTCATACTATACCTTAGAAACTGTAAAGCCAACACAGTCAGAACATGAACCGTGCATAGCACTGAGAACCCCTCGACTGAGTGTATTTGAATGGAGTCCTGTTTAAGGGAGAGCAATTGGTGATGATTTGTGATGATGTTCACCAATCAAACACTTGTTTGAGGCTTCTAGGCAGTCATTCTTGGGACACGGCGGTAACAACATAACAGGTAGACGGACATACATACATGATGACCATACCACAAAGCCAATTTTAGCAGTAGCCCATGACCAGATGCGTGTCTGGTGTAAGCTTGCGCCTTGGCCTTATCATTGTTGAGATAGGTGGTAAAAAAGCAATTGATGATAAAGTTGAGATAATTTGACAATGATGACAATACCCAAGGCTAATAAGGGTAAAAATGGTATTATGCCATCAACTTTTATGGTGATTATGCCTGGTCATCGCCCTTGATGAAAAAAGAGCGATGGTCTCAGTGCATCACATCACCCTGTAGAGGTGTTGAGGTGGGGTGAGGGGCACCGAGTGTAAATTCAGGATCATCACCTCATCAGCCTAAAGATGATAGCCTAAAATTTGCAAACATTAGGGCGATGGTTCTAACTCATCGCCTTATTTAAGGTGATATAGCTATCACCTTTTTCTGGCTGAACTGCAAAAATATGGTTGTAGACATGGGACCGTTTTGTGAGTGGATCATCTTCGCTGCGTCAACGTTTTGATTTATGATCTGGTGCAGTCAGACCATTGGTAGCCAATGCTAGCGTTAGCGGTGGGCTCGATATTCAAGGTCGGCATCCATTCTAGTCACATTTCTCCCTAATCATTAATTATCATATTAATAACTTTACAGGTACATTTTATTACGGGTCAGTGAGTTTTGTATATATTAACTCTAATTCACCACATATATAATGCTGCCTGAATTACTATATCGTATACATGACACAGGAAATTTGTTTAATAGATAAGATAAACGATATATTCTATTTTATCAACGAAGATATAACACAGACGACAATACTGTCCTATGTACGCCCTGATCTGCGTATACTTCTCAACACAATGATGATGTTCACTACTTGACTGGTTCACCGGTAATAATATGCCGGCTAATCCAGATTCAAACCCTTTGTGTCGGTAAAAAGACCCATTGGCCGATAGAAAACAAAAACTATAAGCAGTGGAAAGACACACGAAATGGTGCGTTTTATTTGTGTGAGAGAATCAGTTACAGGTGTTCACCTCATAATTGATGGAAGGTTACCCAAAATGACCGGTAGAAAATTATGCTTGGCCATCCCCGCCAAAAGGTGGCCACCCCATAATAATCAAGGGAATAGGGAAGTTAATTTTGTATGCATCCGATGAGAAACCTAGTTTCGTTGCCAGCCCCATCACGCGACGCTCACTTATTATCTTCAAGTTTTACATCAGATGATAAGTACGCTATCAACATCATTCCCATAACTCGTTATCACGTTCTGTAAGTACTAACATCATTCCCATAACTCGTTATCACGTTCTGTAAGTACTAACATCATTCCCATAACTCGTTATCACGTTCTGTAAGTACTAACATAATTCCCATAACTCGTTATCACGTTCTGTAAGTACTAACATCATTCCCATAACTCGTTATCACGTTCTGTAAGTACTAACATCATTCCCATAACTCGTTATCACGTTCTGTAAGTACTAACATCATTCCCATAACTCGTTATCACGTTCTGTAAGTACTAACATCATTCCCATAACTCGTTATCACGTTCTGTAAGTACTAGCCGTCCACATTTTATAAATAACAGTACCGGTACATAAACAGTTTCCCTGTGGTTACAGCAGACCTGTTCAGTGTGCATAAAGGTGTTACGCGATTTCCGAGATAATTTTAAACATCTAGTGCCGGTGTAAAATGTTATAATTATATCAAATAACCTAGCTAACACATTCTTCCCTGATTTGTACATCTTGTAAGACATATTTTGTCCGACGAGAAACCATGCACGGTACATTAAGTATTCATCTGTCTCAGAAACATATGAAAAGAGACATTGTTTCCTGCAACATTCTTCCCTTTACACCTAAAAACCAATTGGTGGTGAATCCTCACGAGATGTATCCAACGCAAATTGCCTTTTTCATAACAGTTATTTTTTTAATACAACAACGGTATAGGTATACCGACGGAACTTCTTTCAATTTGATTTGCAGCGATATCAGAATACAACTACGGTTTTTGGTGTATATTATTCTCTTTGAAAGTGACATCTACTTTTCGTTAAGCAAATATTTCAGACTATCTCAGTAAACTGAGATAATTTCCACGCAATAAACTGATATACTATATCTTGGTTTGCCTATAGATTGGTATTAAAGAGGTCTGTTGTTGATACTTTTGGCTTGGGCGGTTTTAAAATGTCCCAGCTTTTCCAAGATCCCTGCTAGCGTCTGGAATTCCGGAACTACAGTATAACTATGTTTTTTGATTATTTTCTTTAGTGAGCAAATGTTGACAGGTACATCATTTTAGCAGTCCATGATGTTTCAATCATTCAAGGTTGGTTGGAACTTGCAAAGTATTAAATTGAAGTCGACTCGCTTTCCGGGTGATTCACCTATGCTTTACTCTCCTTGCAGGGGTCATGCACGTGGTGCAGTATGAGTGGTCGGAGAGTCACACTGAAAGGGACCACGTTGCTGCAGCTCTCGGAGAAGGAAAGACTGGCGCTGCAGAAAATAGCTTTATTAAAATTTCAGGGTATGAACTTGGGATGCCCTGTGGATATTCCTAAGGGTAAGAAGCTTATCACTGTCTTGTCTATAATAATAGTTTCTTAATTAAAGGATTCTAGTATGATAATTAGGAAGTTCAACATCGACATTATATCGCTAAGAGAAAATGTACTTCACGTTTTGGGTTTGAAAATACATCAAGCGAAAACTACCGGAACGTCACTTCGAGGTTTGAAACACTGTTTGTCGCATTCTTGGAGAGTTTCAACAGCTAAAATATCAGCAGCGACACTATTATTGGTTTTATTTCAACAAGTTACGCCGTAGTGGCATTACATCGACCAATTACATCGCACATTCCCAGATCACAATACAATATACTTTATTTCCATATATGAATCATACAGAAATTAAAAAAGAACATGAATTAAAACAAAAGACAATAGGACAATTACTGTGTTAAAAACAATTTGCTCTTTATATGCGTCAGAGTGACTCAATGAGGCCCACAGCGGCTGCTCTTTCCCATGAAGACCGACCCCTCCCCGTCTCAATCATCGGCCTCCATAGACCAACCATCCAAGCCGCCACCAAGGCCGATGACTAGGGCACAGAGAGCTCGGCCTATCCCAAGCGCAGCCACCATAGGAACCCTCAAAGAGCCACTCCGACACCCATGCAGTTCCAAGTCTAAAATATGGTGTATTTTTGTTATTTTGTCAATGTACAATTCAAGTTGTTGCGATACCGAACCGTTCGGATAATCTCGCACTTTTAATCTCCGACAAAGGCTACATGGCGTGGTGAAGACTCACTGTGCGGAGACTGCCAGGGCGAATGTTTCGCCCTGTATAATTTACTGAGGGCAGGGTCGATCGACTGACAGGAGGGGAGATAGCCCTGTTTGGAGGTTGTGTAAAACCCGGCACCAAATTTGTAAAAGCGCATATCATTGGTGGAAATGATAAGAAGGCGTAAATTTACGACTTACGGCTAAATGAATTACAGGCATCCTGTAAATACGAATTGTGCCAGGCTTGGCGATTTTATACCATGGTACAAAATAATTACAGGCATCCTGTAAATACGAATTATGGAAGGCTTGGCATTTATAGGTATCCTGTAAATACGAATTGTGGCAGGCTTGGCGATTTTATACCATGGTACAAAATAATTACAGGCATCCTGTAAATATGAATTATGGCAGGCTTGGCATTTACGGGCACCCTGTAAATACGAATTATGGCAGGCTTGGCATTTTATACCATCGTATATATTATTTACAGGCATCCTGTAAATGACGAATTCTGGCAGGGATGGCCAACCATACACGAAGGAACCGCCCGGTATAGCTGTATACGATATGTACACTGTCGTTTCAGCGCCCGGATCATTTACAGCGCCACGAACGGACAGCGCATGGGGCACCCAAGCATCTATGCGAGGAATGTGGTCGGCTTTTCAAACTGACCAGTCAGTTGCTGCGACACCAACGCACACGACACCCTGTTCCGCAGCTACGTTTGCAAGTAGAGGAGCCCGTAGGCAACAGTATCGGGACAGCGGGAACTCCTATCCATCGCACGAGGGTCGATGATGATGATGTCGCCCTAATTCAACAGTCAAATTCCGACGACAAGACCGTGGGTCAGATTTTGTACGACGTGGAGAGCAAAGTACACTTCGTGGACGAACCCATAAATGTTCCTAGCGATCTGTTACACGAAGACCATCAAGTGAGTGACATCTATCGGCGCCATTGGCCCATGATACGGCACTGTTTCCACCGCCATCGCCCTATTCAAGATATCTACAATTTCCGACTGACCCACCTCGCCCGTCTACGCAGCTACGTGGAAGCCACCTTCAATGACCAAGCTACATCCTTCAAATTAAATCTGGCGTTTGGGTATGTGCTGCAGCATAAGGTGACAGACCAAGTCCGATACTTTTACCCGAGCAGTAACATCCGGGTATTAGACCAACCGTTTACCATCATTAACCGGGCGTCGCTACAGCCCGTGCTGGACCAAGTGGACCAATTGGATGTCTTGGGATGGGCCTATGAACAGAGAGGGTGACCAATGTTACGTTCTTCGTGACCAAATTACGGAATCTTCCCATCGGATGAATGTATTCACCCATGCACTGATAAATACTCAGAATGCGCAAACAACTATCTGAGGATATAATGCCTCAACGGTAGTCTGGCCTGCCCGACGATGATTGGAACAAACGGTTCAGAGCGAACATGGCCGAAGATGGAACTTTCTGAAATGGAGACTTCTGATTGGACAAGAAAACATCTAACGGTCAGGAACGAATATGACAGATGGAAATGGTGGCCTCTGATTGGACAAGAGTCTTCTTGAATTGTAAACCTACCCAAAGCGGCTCCCCCAGCGTGGGTATGATGTAACATTGGGGAGAACAAACTATATGAAAAAACTTCTTGTTGTTGTTGTTCTCTCATGTCTCATCCTTGTTGTTGTTGTTGTCCTCTCTCTGGTCTGTTAAGGCGTACCGACGGACGTCACTGCATTTCGAAGAATTAGTGACAAAAAATTCTATGGAATATCTAGAAAATCAGAGCTTCTGAGCTATTTCACCAGGGCGTTGAAGCATTGAGCTTGGTGTTGGCGGGCGTTGCTACAAGATGACACCTCACACGACGCATTGGGACCAAGGATGGTCCATGTCTACACCAAATACCTTCCTTCACTGCCCCAGAATACCCGTTTTCGCTACTACTCGTACTGATTACGTCACCGATGACGTCACAGATGCTGCGGACATGCCTCAAATCGGGGTGTACACCCCGAGAACTACAACATGGCACCGACGCATTCGGACCAAGGATGGTCCATCTCTACCCCAAATACCTTCCTTCGCTGCCCCAAAATGCCCACTTTCGCTACTACTCGTACTGATGACGTCACCGATAACGTCACAGATGCTGTGGACAGCCCCCAAATCGGGGTCTACACCCCGAGAGCTACAAAATGACACCTGCCAGGACGCATTTGGACCAAGGATGGTCCATCTCTACCCCAAATACCTTCCTGTACTGCCCCAAAATGACCACTTTACTTACTACAACCAACTGCGCATGCGCAGATTAACGCGACCTGCACTTAAAAATACGCCATTCTGACTCTACCGTACACAAGCTTCACTTTGACACCTTGCACGTGAATTTCCCAGGTTGGACCTATACCCCCATATAGCCAGTATGGGACTATATAGGCTATATGGTACTTCTCCAAAAATTTCACCGTTTCGCTCCGAGACCCTTCCCATCGTGTTCTAAATGACGAGACGTGAAAAACAAGTCCAAACAACCCATACCACAATGAACGTGTGTGAATTTCCCAGGTTGGGCCTATACCCCCATAGCCAGTATGGAGCATATATGGGGCTATATACAGGCCTACCCGGTACCTTTCCAAAAAAATTCACCGTTTCGCTCCGGGACCCTGCCCATCGTGTTCTAAATGACGAGACGTGAAAAACAAGACCCCACAACCCATAGTAAAACCCACAAAAAAAAATTGACCACCCCTCCCCCCTATAGCCAGTATGAAGCTATATGGGCCTATATACAGACCTACCCGGTACTTTTCCAAAAATTTCACCGCTTCGCTCCGGGACCCTTCCCATTGTGATTTTCTTGGCGAGACGAGAAAAACGAGACCCCACAAGCCATAGTAAAGCCCACGCAAAAAATTGACCACCCCTCCCCCCATATAGCCAGTATGGAGCTATATGGGGCTATATACAGACCTACCATGTACTTTTAGAAAAAATTCACCGTTTCGCTCCGGGACCCTTCCCATCGTGTTCTAAATGACGAGACGTGAAAAACAAGACCCCACAACCCATAGTAAAACCCACAAAAAAATTTTGACCACCCCTCCCCCCATATAGCCAGTATGGGACTATATGAGCCTATATACGGACCTACCCGGTACCTTTCCAAAAATTTCACCATTTCTCTCCGGATTCACGTCTTACCCACCCCGTCGGATGCTCCCTCACGACTGCTTCACATTGATACCTCACTCGACTCCATAGGACCATTAGTGGCCCACATAGACCCCAACACGTCTATGTCCATACCCTTTTCCCACAATTCCCTGTCTGCGCATGCGCAGAATGTTGACAACGGACAACACACTAGTCCAGGTAGATGCTCCCTCACATATGCTTCACATTGATACCTCATACGACTCCATCGGCCCATTAGTGGCTCGCCTAGATCCCAAAACGTCTATTTCCATACCCTTTTCTCACAATTCCCTGTCTGCGCATGCGCAGACTATTGACAACGAACAACACACTAGCCCAGGCGGATGCTCCCTCACGACTGCTTCAAAATAAGACCTCATACGACACCATAGGATCATTAGGGGCTCACCTAGACCCCAAAACGTCTATTTCCACACCCTTTTCCCACAATTCGCTGTCTGCGCATGCACAGAATGTTGACAACGAACGACACACTAGTCCAATCGGATGCTCCCTCACATATGCTTCACATTGATACCTCACTCAACTCCATCGGTTCATTAGTGGCTCACCTAGATCCCAAAACGTCTATTTTCATACCCTTTGTCTATTGCGCATGCGCAGAATGTTGACAACGAACAACACACTAGCCCAGGCGGATGCCCCCTCACATATGCTTCACATTGATACCACACTCAACTCCATCGGCTCATTAGTGGCTCACCTAGATCCCAAAACGGTTATTTCCACACCCTTTTCCCACAATTCCCTGTTTGCGCATGCGCAGAATGTTGACAACGGCCGAGACACTAGCCCAGGTGGATGCTCCCTCACGTATGCTTCACATTGATACCTCATACGACTCCATCGGCCCATTAGTGGCCCAAGTTGACCCCAAAACGTCTATTTCCATAACCTTTGTCTACCGCGTGTGCGCAGAATGACAATATTTCAACCCCACACCCAGCCCGGTAGATGCGCCTTCACGAATGCTTCACATTGATACCTCACTCGACCCAATCGGACCATGCAGCGTATTTGAAGTCTGGGGACTACTTTTTCTCTGCGGAAGCTTTTTCCCGCGACCGCATCACCACCAGACCGCATCACCGCGGAAGAATACATGCCCATCCCTCACGAATGCTTCACATTGATACCTCATACGACTCCATCGACCCATTAGTGGCCCACCTAAGCCCCAGAACGTCTATTTCCATACACTTTCTCTATTGCGCATGCGCAGAATGACGTCAGTTCCACGTCACACCCAGCCCGTTGGATACTCCCTCACGTATGCTTTACATTGATACCTCACTCGATCCAATCGGCCCACTCGTGGCCCACCTAAACCCCAAAACGTCTATTCCCGTACCCTTTTCCCAGAATTGCCTGTCTGCGCATGCGCAGAATGTGGACAACGAACGATACACTAGCCCAGGTGGATGCTCCCTCACGACTGCTTCACATTGATACTCATACGACCCAATCGGCCCACTAGTGGCCCACCTAGACCCCAAAACGTCTATTTCCATACCCTTTCTCTACTGCGCATGCGCAGAATGACGTCAGTTCCACGTCACACCCAGCCCGTTGGATACTCCCGCACGTATGCTTCATATTGATACCTCACCTCGACCCAATCGGTCCACTAGCGGTCCCTACAGATTGCCGAACATTCTCACGAAAACCCACGGTTTTGGGACTACTTTCGGTCCGCGGAGGCAGACCGCATCACCGCCAGACCACATCACCGCGGAGGAATACATGCCCCCAAGGTCACGCCCCATTCATCCAGACCGAAAGTGACGTCATACCTGCGCACAACACTCCTGCGCACACCGCCCCAATACCGTCCCATTTTTTGTTCTCGCGCATGCGCACTGACACCAACCCCACTCGAAATGTGTATAACCTACTACTTACCTTGTCCACGTCTCAATCCAATCACGAGTTAAGAGAAATATGTGTACCAAGGTATTACTCGAATAATTCAGCTTTGTTTAAATTTGCAGCGATACCCACCCAGACTAACGAAATTATGTGAACTGATTAACGCTATCATGGATAATTTCACGGATTGGTTGATGTAAATGTCTGTCCTGGAAAATATGCTAGCTATATATCTGCTCGTGTTCATCTAAATCTACGTAACTTACGTTACATATAATAAAGAAGATATTTCCATGACGTCATTTTTGTATTATTTGTCTGTGTGTATACTCATATACCACAATACGTGGTCTGAGCGGAATAAATATTGTATTGTATTGCAGGTTTAGTATGACGATATGGTGCATCCGATGGTTTCCTTAAGAATGGGAGCATTCCTCTCGACATAGTTGCAATAACAATTTGAAAAATAATATCTAATTTCGATTTGATGACGTCAGTGGCATTACTCGCGGTTCCCCTTCGCCTACATTCGCTTTCAGTCACTCAGCAAACGTCCAAACCTCTAGCTTCATTCATCTCGAGTCTATCTCGAACAAACGTTAAAACCTCTAGCTTCAGTCATCTCGAGCCTATCTCGAACAAACGTCTAAACTTCTAGCTTCAGTCATCTCGAGTCTATCTCGAACAAACGTCCAAACCTCTAGCTTCAGTCATCTGGAGTCTATCTCGAACAAACGTCCAAACCTTTAGCTTCAGTCATCACGAGTCTAACCTCTAGCTTCAGTCATCTCGAGTCTAACCTCTAGCTTCAATCATCCAGTCTAACCTCTAGCTTCAATCATCCTCGAGTCTATCCTCTAGCTTCAGTCATCTCGAGTTTATCTGGAACAAACGTCCAAACCTCTAGCTTCAGTCACCTCGAACAAACGTCCAAACCTCTAGCTTCAGTCATCCTCGAGTCTAACCTCTAGCTTCAGTCATCCCGAGTTTAACCTCTAGCTTCAGTCATCTCGAGTCTATCTCGAACAAACGCCCAAACCTCTAGCTTGTCATCTAGAGTCTATCTCCAACAAACGTCCAAACCTCTAGCTTCAGTCATCACGAGTCTAACCTCTAGCTTCAGTCATCCTCGAGTCTATCCTCTAGCTTCAGTCATCTCGAGTTTACCTGGAACAAACGTCCAAACCTCTAGCTTCAGTCACCTCGAACAAACGTCCAAACCTCTAGCTTGTCATCTTCGAGTCTAACCTTTAGCTTCAGTCATCTCAGTCTATCTCGAACAAACGCCCAAACCTCTAGCTTCAGTCATCTCGGAAAGTAACCGAGATGACTCGGTCATCTTGTCAATCTCGAACAAACGTCCAAACCTTTAGTTTCAGTCATCACGAGTCTAACCTCTAGCTTCAGTCATCTCGAGTCTAACCTCTAGCTTCAGTCATCTCGAGTCTAACCTTTAGCTTCAGTCATCTCAGTCTATCTCGAACAAACGCCCAAACCTCTAGCTTCAGTCATCTCGGAAAGTAACCGAGATGACTCGGTCATCTTGTTAATCTCGAACAAACGTGCAAACCTTTAGCTTCAGTCATCACGAGTCTAACCTCTAGCTTCAGTCATCGCGAGTCTAACCTCTAGCTTCAGTCATCTCGAGTCTAACCTCTAGCTTCAGTCATCTCGAGTCAAACCTCTAGCTTCAGTCATCTCGTGTCTATCTCGAACAAACCTCTAGCTTCAGTCATCTCGAGTCTATCTCGAACAAACGTTAAAACCTCTAGCTTCAGTCATCTCGAGTCTAACCTCTAGCTTCAGTCATCTCGAGTCTATCTCGAACAAACGCTCACACCTCTAGCTTGTCATCTCGAGTCTATCTCGAACAAACGTCCAAACCTCTAGCTTCAGTCATCTCGAGTCTATCTCGAACAAACGCCCAGACCTCTAGCTTCAGTCATCTCGGAAAGCAACCGAGATGACTCGGTCATCTTGTCAATCTCGAACAAACGTCCAAACCTTTAGTTTCAGTCATCACGAGTCTAACCTCTAGCTTCAGTCATCTCGAGTCTAACCTCTAGCTTCAGTCATCTCGAGTCTAACCTTTAGCTTCAGACATCTCAGTCTATCTCGAACAAACGCCCAAACCTCTAGCTTCAGTCATCTCGGAAAGTAACCGAGATGACTCGCTCATCTTGTTAATCTCGAACAAACGTCCAAACCTTTAGCTTCAGTCATCACGAGTCTAACCTCTAGCTTCAGTCATCGCGAGTCTAACCTCTAGCTTCAGTCATCTCGAGTCTAACCTCTAGCTTCAGTCATCTCGAGTCAAACCTCTAGCTTCAGTCATCTCGTGTCTATCTCGAACAAACCTCTAGCTTCAGTCATCTCGAGTCTATCTCGAACAAACGTTAAAACCTCTAGCTTCAGTCATCTCGAGTCTAACCTCTAGCTTCAGTCATCTCGAGTCTATCTCGAACAAACGCTCACACCTCTAGCTTGTCATCTCGAGTCTATCTCGAACAAACGTCCAAACCTCTAGCTTCAGTCATCTCGAGTCTATCTCGAACAAACGCCCAAACCTCTAGCTTCAGTCATCTCGAGTCTATCTCGAACAAACGTCTAAACCTCTATCTTCAGTCATCTCGAGTCTATCTCGAACAAACGTTAAAACCTCTAGCTTCAGTCATCTCGAGTCTATCTCGAACAAACGTCTAAACCTCTAGCTTCAGTCATCTCGAGTCTATCTCGAACAAACGTCCAAACCTCTAGCTTCAGTCATCTCGAGTCTATCTCGAACAAACGTCCAAACCTCTAGCTTCAGTCATCTTCGAGTCTAACCTTTAGCTTCAGTCATCTCAGTCTATCTCGAACAAACGCCCAAACCTCTAGCTTCAGTCATCTCGGAAAGTAACCGCGATGACTCGGTCATCTTGTCAATCTCGAACAAACGTCCAAACCTCTAGCTTCAGTCATCACGAGTCTAACCTCTAGCTTCAGTCATCTCGAGTCAAACCTCTAGCTTCAGTCATCTCGAGTCTATCTCGAACAAACGTTAAAACCTCTAGCTTCAGTCATCTCGAGTCTATCTCGAACAAACGCCCACACCTCTAGCTTGTCATCTCGAACAAACGTCCAAACCTCTAGCTTCAGTCATCTCGAGTCTAACCTCTAGCTTCAGTCATCTCGAGTCTAACCTCTAGCTTCAGTCATCTCAGTCTATCTCGAACAAACGCCCAAACCTCTAGTTTCAGTCATCTCGGAAAGCAACCGAGATGACTCGGTCATCTTGTTAATCTCGAACAAACGTCCAAACCTCTAGCTTCAGTCATCACGAGTCTAACCTCTAGCTTCAGTCATCTCGAGTCTAACCTCTAGCTTCAGTCATCTCAAGTCTAACCTCTAGCTTCAGTCATCTCGAGTCTATCTCGAACAAACGCCCAAACCTCTAGCTTCAGTCATCTCGAGTGTATCTCGAACAAACGTTAAAACCTCTAGCTTCAGTCATCTCGAACAAACGTCTAAACCTCTATCTTCAGTCATCTAGTCTATCTCGAACAAACGTTGAAACCTCTAGCTTCAGTGATCTCGAGTCTATCTCGAACAAACGTCCAAACCTCTAGCTTCAGTCATCTCGAACAAACGTCCAAACCTCTAGCTTGTCACGAGTCTAACCTCTAGCTTCAGTCATCCTCGAGTCTAACCTCTAGCTTCAGTCATCTCGAGTTTATCTCAAACAAACGTCCAAACCTCTAGCTTCAGTCATCACGAGTCTAACCTCTAGCTTCAGTCATCCTCGAGTCTATCCTCTAGCTTCAGTCATCTCCAGTTTATCTCGAACAAACGTCCAAACCTCTAGCTTCAGTCATCTCGAGTTTATCTCGAACAAACGTCCAAACCTCTAGCTTCAGTCATCCTCGTGTCTAACCTCTAGCTTCAGTCATCTCCAGTTAACCTCTAGCTTCAGTCATCTCGAGTCTATCTCGAAGCCAATAGATTTATTTCGATTAGGATGGACATGGCCAGAACAACGAGACGATGACCTATATAAATCAATCGGGACCCTTCGAGACTAGATATTTATCGGTATTACTCGGTTATCGAGAAAACGACTTGATCGACTGAAGGCGCCCCCTGGAGGAGAAGGATGTTACTAACTATATCAATGGGAGAATGATCTCTTTGAATCGTGCCGTTTCAGGAAATACTGATGAACTGTATTATTTACCAACATGTTTGGATAGATTTCTCGCCATGAATTTCGTAATTTGTTATTAAATATATATCAGAACTGGTAATGTAAATTCAAGAGATAAAAGTTACTGGACACATTCGGGTTCTACCGTGATATAGTATTTACCTGCTGGTCGATATATTTCCACACAAAGGTGATGAAGAGGATTACAGCTGGAGGATCACTTCACAAAGGTCAGATATGCTTACAGCTGTCGGATCACACACAAAGGTGATGAATAGGATTACAGCTGGAGGATCACTTCACAAAGGCGACAGATATGCTTACAGCCGGAGGATCACACATAAAGGTGATAAATATGAGGTGTTGAATATGCTTACAGCTGGTGGAGAACACACAGGTTTATAAATATTCTTACAGCTGGATTATCAGGCACAAAGGTGTTAAATATGCTTACAGCTGGGGCATCACAAAGAAAGGTGATAAAAATATTCTTACAGTTGGAGGATCACATACAAAGGTCCTAACTATGCTTACAGCTGGGGGATCACACACAACGATGTTAATATGCTTACGGCTGGGGGATCACCCACAAAGGTTTAAAATATGCTTACATCTGGGGTATCACACACAAAGGTGATCAATATGCTTACAGCTGGAGGATCACGCACAAAGATGTCAAATATGCTTACAGGTGGGGGGTCACGCACAAAGGTGTTCAATATGCTTACAGCTGGAGGATCACGCACAAAGGTGTTAGATATGCTTACAGCTGGGGGTCACACACGAAGGTGATAAATATGCTTACAGCTGGAGGATCACGCACAAAGGTGTTAAATAGGCTTACAGCTGGGGGATCATACACAAAGGTGATAAATATGCTCACAGCTGGGGATCACACACAAAAGTGATACATATGCTTACAGCTGGGGGATTACACACAAAGGCGATAAATATGCTTGTAGCTGGGGGATCACACATAAAGGTAATAAATATGCGTACAGCTGAAGGATCACGCACAAAGGTGTTAAATATGCTTACAGCTGGGGGTCACACACAAAGGTGATAAATATGCTTACAGCTGGAGGATCACGCACAAAGGTGTTAAATAGGCTTGTAGCTGGGGGAGCACACATAAAGGTGATAAATATGCGTACAGCTGGAGGATCACGCACAAAGGTGTTAAATATGCTTACAGCTGGGGGTCACACACACAGGTGATCAATATGCTTACAGCTGGAGGATCACGCACAAAGGTGTTAAATAGGCTTACAGCTGGGGGATCATACACAAAGGTGATAAATATGCTCACAGCTGGGGATCACACACAAAAGTGATACATATGCTTACAGCTGGGGGATTACACACAAAGGCGATAAATATGCTTGTAGCTGGGGGATCACACATAAAGGTAATAAATATGCGTACAGCTGAAGGATCACGCACAAAGGTGTTAAATATGCTTACAGCTGGGGGTCACACACAAAGGTGATAAATATGCTTACAGCTGGAGGATCACGCACAAAGGTGTTAAATAGGCTTGTAGCTGGGGGAGCACACATAAAGGTGATAAATATGCGTACAGCTGGAGGATCACGCACAAAGGTGTTAAATATGCTTACAGCTGGGGGTCACACACACAGGTGATCAATATGCTTACAGCTGGAGGATCACGCACAAAGGTGTTAAATAGGCTTACAGCTGGGGGATCATACACAAAGGTGATAAATATGCTCACAGCTGGGGATCACACACAAAAGTGATACATATGCTTACAGCTGGGGGATTACACACAAAGGCAATAAATATGCTTGTAGCTGGGGGATCACACATAAAGGTAATAAATATGCGTACAGCTGAAGGATCACGCACAAAGGTGTTAAACATGCTTACAGGTGGAGGATCAGGCACAAAGGTGTTAAATATGCTTACAGCTGGGGGATAACATACACAAAGGTGCTAAATATGCTTACAGCTGGGGAATCACACACAAGGTGATAAATATGCTTACAGCTGGGGATAACACGCAACGGCGATAAATATATGTACAGCTGGAGGATCACACTGGAAGCTTTCTCCACATGACTTGACACACTCGGCTGGAGGATCACGTACAAAGGTGCTATAAATATGTTCACAGCCGGGAGATCGCAAACAAAGGTGATACATGTTTACAGCTGGGGGATCACATTAGAGGCTTTCAGGACAGTGGGGAATCGCCCTACAACTTATACGTGAAATCATCACAAATTTGCCCTCTCGTGCGATTTAGGTGCCTTTTTCAAATCCATTCGTTTTTTTCTTCAGATACCCCTCCGTGATCGTACATGTATACTGACGCAGTTATATGAACATACGACTGAAACTGTAGCAGCAATTCACGACAAACAAACAAACAAACAAACAAAAAGAAATAGGTCCTTTATTGGTGAGTTATAGACCATAATATTTTTTTTATTAATTCACTTTCTCGAATGAATTTCTGTGATGGAGGGAAAGTATATAAAAAAAAATAGAACTGATATTAAAATCGACTCCATGGAAAATATGAAATTAAACAAATATCGACCATCCACCAAATGAATTTCAAAATATGGACAGACAATGGGTATTAAAATGCCTATGACATAGAACAGAAATGTTAAGGCAGTTTACAACAAGGAGAGAGAGAAAGATAATTAAGGTTTACCGTCGCGTTCAGCAATATTTCAGCTATATAGCGACAATCAAACAAAATTATAGTATTTCAACAAAAAGTCGACAACCCAGCAATCCAGAATCAACACAACAAAAACAGGTACATACATTAAAACTTATGGACAAACCGATTTCTCTCAAATAACCTAGACTAGAGTCTTCTTTTACCTGACCAAAAAGATCTTCTAAAGTACCTGCTAACTGTAACAATTTTTCCAACCAATGACCTATAAAAAATAATCACACATAAATAAATGCTAATCAAGATTCGACATTCAAATTAATTTAAATTGGAAAGAGTGTAATGAAATATTTTAATTTCGATTAGAGACTGTGGAGTTCTCTGACCTCAAATCTGTATACTTAACTTTACATAACCTTTCAAAAAAATCTGACTGTGCGCCAGCGGTCCATACTTCAAGTAAAGATCGCGAGACAAGTTTAAGGATAACAATGGTTCAAGAACCAGGGATTTTCAGTTAAACAAAGACTTGTAAAATGTATTCTTACACCAAGTATGGAGCAGGTCACCATGTGCTAAAATAAACTGTAAACTAGGAATAAATTGTTATAAAGATGTATTACGAGTATTATCAGGTATGGAAAAGAAAGTGTTACACTTCTTAGCTACACACCGTGCAAAACTTCATCAAAATCATCACTCGTCTGGAGCATGTACAACATATTACAAGGGTTAAGTATAGAAAACAATAAGTTGTTTCAGTGGTATATCACTAGACATAGACACCATGTTCTTATGAAAGGTCGAAAATGAATTAAGTATGACATACACTCAACAAATTACCACGGTGAATTAAGTAAAACATATACTCAACAGATTACCACGTACATCGAATCTGAAAACTCCAGAAATACATTACTATAGTATAGAGAAAAGAAAAAGTTGACATGTAGATCGTATTGTGTAATAATATGAACAGAATTGATTGGTTGGTTGGTTGTTTGAAGTTTAACGTCGCACCTAACCCTACCGGTCACACGGCGACAATGACCCAAACAAACATACCCAGCAAAATCCCAACCCCAACAAAAACCCAACCAAAACTACAAAACATTTTGAATTTCAAATTTTGAAAATTAGGCTCTACAGACACTGATCACAATGGATCGCCAGAGAGCCTAATTGGTTTGGCACTTTAATCTACCTCCTGTGCCAGACAAACATGGTACAAACCATGCTGCCCTAAGCTGGAGGGCTGTACAGAATTGATTGTGTATTTGAGGTATATATAATTGGCCAACCTCTGTCCAAAGAAATCCTCTTTTTCATTGATCGATTATATTCCTGAATAAAGTCATGGTAGCTGTGTGTGTGAGTGTTTTTTTTATGTTTTTTTTTTTTACTATTATTCGGGTACATTTTTTTTTAGATGGGAAGCATTTCGTAGACTTTCACATAATCTGACTGTGAAATACTTCAGTATGAACATATTCTGTATATGTACATCACTTGTCCGATGTGTCTGTAATGAGCCATTTCGTTTTGTTCATACTTATCTCTGAATATGAGTAATCACAATTTCTATAGACACCTAATGTCTGTCCCAGATAATCTATCATAGACATTTTCGGCGATATTTCGGAGAAAACTTGTCGCACAACACTTGAACTTGGCACCTTATCTGAACTCCATTTGACCAGTTATATTCCACCGTATCTATCTTGGCACCTTATCTAAACTCCAGTAATATTTCAAAACATCATGTAAAACCTTTTGGTAGTTCTCAGTAAATCGCGAAAACAAATTTGATATGGGCGAGTTTGCATGTCATATTTTGACGTCATGACAACAGGCCTGCATTTTATGACACTGATAGACCAACGTCATCATGTCCGTAAAATAACATGGTAGGTATTGGCGACTGTTATGCGAAAATTTGGTATTGAAATATCGGCAAAGAGCCCGGGATATATTAGCTGGGACAGACAGTAGTCATGTCTCTCACCTCTAGGAGGGGACGGAGAGGATACGGGTGGTTTAATGTCAAACTCAACCCTATTTCACTGCTATATTATGGTAACAGCCAGTTTTACATGTAATGGTGGAGGATGAGAGAATTCACCACTAGGAGAGTGGCGACCATAATATCAGACAAATGAGGAAGCAGTTTGATCTCACTATCCTAAATAATGATGATGATGATGACACTGACGGCACAGTTTCGTATCGATCATGTTTCATAGTTTCGATAGCATTACTTCTGTCATCTCTTCACTCGTCTCTTTTCCCAGTCGACCGTGGTCTCGTTTTCGCTGTATCTGGTTGAAATCCGGTTTTAGGAGAAATCTGATCCTCTGAAATAACAGAATTCCGCAATGTCAGGTATTCAATTGTTCGTATAGAACAGGTGGGGGAATCCATATTCCAACAGATTAGTTTCACATTAGCTAGGATAAAATTAACTCCGAAAATGGAAGTCATTGTGATATAATATTCTATATTCTGGCTGTGATTATGCCATCATTAGGAATACATAGGAATACAGGAGTATACAGTCAGTTATATTTACAGGTTCAATCAGCAAGGGCGGTGAATGTACAAGTGAGTAGTAGAGAGTATACAGTCAGTTATATATACAGGTTCAATCAGCAAGGGCGGTGAATGTACAAGTGAGTAGTAGAGTTCAACAAACAATGACCAAACAATGGTGGAAGTTACAGGTATATCAGTGAGTACCAATTCAGCAGCATAAGATACTATAGACAATGAATATCCTGTTCACATAAAGACAATGGGGTCCTATAAAGATAGATATACTTAAGGGGTGTACTAAAGGTCTCTCGATTTTTAACTACTACCTCCTGGCATCTTACTCCGAACATCATTTGGTTGTCATTTTAACTATGCGAAGTCTATATAAACATTTACACTACGGTACCTTTCGTGAATGAAACGCAATATTTCAGACTCTCATTTTTGATAATGCTAACAGTGATTGGCATGTTCTATACTTTCCTGATCTGGCCATTTCATTGTCTTCGTGGTATCACTTCATTAACTTCTTGATGGTATCATTTGGTATATCATTTCGTTGTCTTCTTGTTATGATTTTCTGGTCTTACTGGTATCATTTTATGTTTTTCATGTAGGTATCATTTCGTTGTCTTGTTGTTATGATTTTCTGGTCTTACTGGTATCATTTTATGTTTTTCATGTAGGTATGATTTCATTGTCTTGTTAATATTATTTATTATCCTGGTAGTATCATTACATCGTTAAGTTAAAATCATTTCCTTATCTTCTCGGTACTATTTCATTGTCTTATTGGTATCGATCGATCATGTCACTGTCCAGTTTTTCTTGTTGATATCATTTCATTGTCTTACCGCGTATTGAAACAAGCACCGGTATTCAGTAACCAGCCACAGTCCTGCAAAACTTCCAGTCCGAAAATTCAAATTATTTGGACGAAAATTCAGGCATAAATTAAAGGTTGAAGTCTAAATTCTTCGCAGACAAAGCTACTGAATATTGGATGGGACGGTCTTACCAAGAGACATTCGTGCGTGGTATAAGTACCTGCAATAGAGTTCCAGGTACATTGTAGATCCTCCACACCATCACCCCGGGAATGAAAAGAACAGCACTTAGGGCCAGGGTCCAGCCGACCCCTGCGGACCATGCCGGGAAATGGTAGACTCCGGACTTACGTCGGTACGTCAGGTTTGGGTAAGATATCACATCCGTGATCAGGAGTATCTGTATCAAAGAGAACATGTCAGAATTGCAATAAAGATGCAGAATGTCGATTTTAATTTTTAGAACGTACAGATATTGGATAACATTTTAAGAATATCAACAACCATTTTAGAAAATAAATTCCAAAATGCTATTCCGTCCGAACAATGAATATCTCGAGCAGTATTGGATTGGACAACACGAGATGTTCGCCGGGAAGTCGATTATTCATTCTCGGTCCGACAAGTTGGATGGTTTCCGTCATGTCAAATACGACATTAGGTATATAGCTGTGTTTCACATTTTTATATACATCGTTTCTTAGCCCATAATCACATGAATACCAATCGATCATTTAGTCTATAGTAGCGGATATGACTAAATTTGAATACTTCCGTATAAGACAGCTGTTGAAAAGCCAGAGGCACTACATATGCTGCAAAATCAACGATATTGAAATACAGAAATTATTTTTAAACTAGAGCCTATAGACTTTTATATGCATCTATGTCTGAGCAGGCATATGGTTGAAACTAAACATAGAAACTGAAGAATTACATTACGTGAGTATCAGTGGTGACCGCAGTTTAATCTCCACCATGGTCGAGTTTGGATAAAACCTAAATATAATTTACCTCTGAGAGACGAACCAAGAATCATGCTGACAGAGTAACAACTGTTTAGGCAGAGGCATAAATAAAAATAACTAAAGGCTTTTTTTCAAAAGTGGGTAATTATAACAAATTTTCTAAGCTCAGAAATGATTTTAAATATCTTATGTATTATCAACATAATTGTTCGTACTGGATGAGGGAATCCTAGCTAACATTTGTGTGAATTGGGCGAGGCATCCGTACATGCCACTCCAAGATTACAATCCCTACAGTATTAAACCATAGCGAATGGACTCTCCTATCTGGGGACCGCAGAATCTAACACACCCGTATTCTCTCCCTATATTGTTCACATACCAAACATATAGCCGGTGTTACCAGAAGCCAGAGGTACTTGAAGAACGGGCCAATACGATATCCCAACATGAACTCCAAATTGTGCTGAAATCGGCCGACTCCTTGAAGAAAGCAAAATACCTTGTTAAAGAAGTAAACTGCACCAATTATTTCAATTACAGCTTCGAAAAGTGTGGAGATGGCAACTAATATGCGGATATAGGAAACGCCTATGCTATATACAAATGAATGCCATTTAGAAAGAAGGAAACTTTTATATCCAATTATAAATGTTACCTACTTTCTAAATGGCATTAGTTTATATATAATATCGGTTTCAGGAGCTGTGCCATCAATCTTCTTCGGCCTGTCAGAAGGACATTAAATATAAGTAATCCAATCTCCGACCTTCCTCCATGTGAAAGCTGAGGTCGGTAAGCTCACACATTAAATCAGGTCAATATATTCACAAACTTTAATCATTGCAAAGTAACACTGGTCCGGTTTGTCAAATAACTGCATGAAAGGGCATTCATCGGATTCTAACAGGAGATATGATACAAATTAGCGGTAAATTTTTGCTTTTATTTCCCCTCTACAATGGGGGGTTCGGACTTGTGTTCATTACCGGTTCATACTCCATGTAAGAATCACGAGACAATGAATACAATAGCCAAGTCTGGGAACAACAATATGTCTAGACTTCAGCCTTTTCAGCTGCACAAAGACTCAGACAATGGCTTCCTACATGAAGTATCTACCTAATAATCGTTATCTCATGCGTGTACAGATACAATTCTGGTGACTGTAGTTAACGTCTGTAAGTGTACAAATTAAAAATTCAGAAAATAAATTATTAAATAATCTTTTGGGGTGAAATATTTGAGTAAGTGTTTGACTACTCAAGGGTCCATATATTAAGGGAAATGTCACTTTGATGTGACAATCGATAACTTTGCGATTATTCGAAGTAAGACCTTTATATTTGCATATGTATATGATTGTTTGTTATTGGTTCGGCCACACAAAGTTTATTGGAATCTGGAAAGGTTTACTTATTTGTAGGTCACAAACCTCCATTGACGTTTTTGAGTCTAAGATTATTATCAGGACTTGACTTCCGGCGAACATTGATTGGCCATTATACCCGACTGGGTCAGAAATGGTCTGTGACGTATTTTAAAATGTTTCTATAATATTTGACGCTAAATATATCAAAACCACCTTTTCAAATTTTAATCGGAAAAAAAATCTGGGCCAGTTTGATTGGCACCTCCGAAATTTGCCATAATGGTGTCGGGCTGGCTGACCCTATTTCTGGCGGTCTCATCTCGAAAACCTGGTGTCGTGGGTCATTTGTGGCGGCGAATATTAGGGTGTGCTCGAGATGTGCTCGGCCAATTTACTACATATTAAGTAAGGCGAATATTTAGTGGTTTGTGACCTAGAATGTCGCGAGGGACTGGCCCATCCAGACCAGTACTTGTGCTTTACCAAGAAAGAGTCATCTAACAATAATTTGATATAATCACATATACTGTACAGGTCTGCTGGTAGCACTGCATGTTCATATCAAATATCAAAGTGTGAAGGTGTGAGCAAAACCAAACTGTAAAAAAAAATATATGGGCTCATGTTTAACAAATTTATATGGAAAGTAATACAAGGGGTTATTCTTTCGGGCTAAGACGGATTTTTAGTTCTTTGAGAGGTAACTCTCTGTGGATGACAGTTATGAGTTGTTCTCTCAAGTTTAGTCCTGTGCCTCCTTTTTGGTTAACTGAGGGAAGAAGCCATACCTTGTGATAGAATTCACCAAATTCACTGTTCTGTGTTCAGAGAAAATAAATAAATTATAATAAAATGGGTGACAGATGAATAACTTATAATACAATGGGTGACAGATGAATAACATGTAATACAATGGGTGACATATGAATAACTTATAATACAATGGGTGATAGATGTAATCCACAGATACATGTAGATGCGGTCAAACAGATCAGGTGTGTTTATCACGCTTACCGTAGCAGTATGCAAGGACGACACATTCCAAAAAGCCAACCACAAACATAATCTTTCCTCCAGCGTACCATTCGAACAGTTGCTCGACATAAATTCCTCCCTGAAAGAACAAGATGTGAGTATTTTGATAAGAGTACTTGTATGAATACTTGTAAGTATTAAGTAGATCACCTACTGTTGGCAGTGTCATTGATCCAAATATAGTCACCAATGCCAAACTGACCATCAGGTATATAATTTGCCACCTCCCACCCCCCCCCCCCCACCCCCAGCAATAATAATTAGTTTTTAATACATATTTAGGCCTAGTCTTCATCATAAAAGATATTTAATATCAGGTAAGTCTATTTCTTTCATTCCTAGTTATATCTTCATGGTAATCTCATTATACAACAAAATGTTAATCAGTAATATTAAGTTGGACATATACGAATATCCGGATGTCTTGCCGGCATCGTTGAATACTGACAACAACCTTTCTACCGCAAGAATTTATAGCCTGTTCATACGTTTCATTTCATTTCATGGCCTGCTTTGTATTTAGTATTTTCATGCAAATATGACCACTCTATTATGGAAGATAATGATCTGACGCTTATAGTTGTGTTGGTGATATAATCCGCCTCATGGCATAAACTATAATAGAGACGAGAAGAAGAGAAATTTGCTGGTTTAATCGGAACCCACGCAATCATGAAGGATTATTGTGCATGCTTGGGACATAGGAGGGAGCAGGTATATCTGTTACTGATGAAGGGAATCATTGGGACATAGGAGGGAGCAGGTATATCTGTTACTGATGAAGGGAATCATTGGGACATAGGAGGGAACAGGTATATCTGCTACTGATGAAGGGAATCATTAGGACATAGGAGGGAACAGGTATATCTGTTACTGATGAAGGGAATCATTGGGACATAGGAGGGAGCAGGTATATCTGTTACTGATAGACATAGGAGGGAACAGGAATATCTGTTACTGATGAAGGGAATCATTGGGACATAGGAGGGAACAGGTATATCTGTTACTGATGAAGGGAATCATTGGGACATAGGAGGGAGCAGGTATATCTGTTACTGATAGACATAGGAGGGAACAGGTATATCTGTTACTGATGAAGGGAATCATTGGGACATAGGAGGGAACAGGTATATCTGTTACTGATGAAGGGAATCATGGGACATAGGAGGGAGCAGGTATAGTTACTGATAGACATAGGAGGGAACAGGTATATCTGTTACTGATGAAGGGAATCATTGGGACATAGGAGGGAACAGGTATATCTGTTACTGATGAAGGGAATCATTGGGACATAGGAGGGAGCAGGTATATCTGTTACTGATAGACATAGGAGGGAACAGGTATATCTGTTACTGATGAAGGGAATCATTGGGACATAGGAGGGAACAGGTATATCTGTTACTGATGAAGGGAATCATTGGGACATAGGAGGGAGCAGGTATATCTGTTACTGATAGACATAGGAGGGAACAGGTATATCTGTTACTGATGAAGGGAATCATTGGGACATAGGAGGGAACAGGTATATCTGTTACTGATGAAGGGAATCATTGGGACATAGGAGAGAGCAGGTATATCTGTTACTGATAGACATAGGAGGGAACAGGCATATCTGTTACTGATGAAGGGAATCATTGGGACATAGGAGGGAACAGGGATATCTGTTACTGATGAAGGGAATCATTGGGACATAGGAGGGAGCAGGTATATCTGTTACTGATAGACATAGGAGGGAACAGGTATATCTGTTACTGATGAAGGGAATCATTGGGACATAGGAGGGAACAGGTATATCTGTTACTGGTGAAGGGAATCATTGGGACATAGGAGGGAGCAGGTATATCTGTTACTGATGAAGGGAATCATTGGGACATAGGAGGGAACAGGTATATGAAGGGAATCATTGGGACATAGGAGGGAGCAGGTATATCTGTTACTGATGAAGGGAATCATTGGGACATAGGAGGGAGCAGGTATATCTGTTACTGATAGACATAGGAGGGAACAGGTATATCTGTTACTGATGAAGGGAATCATTGGGACATAGGAGGGAACAGTTATATCTGTTACTGATGAAGGGAATCATTGGGACATAGGATGGAGCAGGTATATCTGTTACTGATAGACATAGGAGGGAACAGGTATATCTGTTACTGATGAAGGGAATCATTGGGACATAGGAGGGAACAGGTATATCTGTTACTGATGAAGGGAATCGTTGGGACATAGGAGGGAGCAGGTATATTTGTTACTGATAAGACATAGGAGGGAACAGGTATATCTGTTACTGATGAAGGGAATCATTGGGACATAGGAGGGAACAGGTATATCTGTTACTGATGAAGGGAATCATTGGGACATAGGAGGGAGCAGGTATATCTGTTCCTGATAGACATAGGAGGGAACAGCTATATCTGTTACTGATGAAGGGAATCATTGGGACATAGGAGGGAACAGGTATATCTGTTACTGATGAAGGGAATCATTGGGACATAGGAGGGAGCAGGTATATCTGTTACTGATGAAGGGAATCATTGGGACATAGGAGGGAACAGGTATATATGTTACTGATGAAGGGAATCATTGGGACATAGGAGGGAGCAGGTATATCTGTTACTGATGAAGGGAATCATTGGGACATAGGAGGGAACAGGTATATCTGTTACTGATGAAGGGAATCATTGGGACATAGGAGGGAGCAGGTATATCTGTTACTGATGAAGGGAATCATTGGGACATAGGAGGGAACAGGTATATCTGTTACTGATGAAAGGAATCATTGGGACATAGGAGGGAGCAGGTATATCTGTTACTGATGAAGGGAATCATTGGGACATAGGAGGGAACAGGTATATCTGTTACTGATAGACATAGAAGGGAACAGGTATATCTGTTACTGATAGACATAGGAGAGAACAGGTATATCTGTTACTGATAGACAATAGGAGGGAGCAGGTATATCTGTTACTGATAGACATAGGAGGGAACAGGTATATCTGTTACTGATAGACATAGGAGGGAACAGGTTTATCTGTTACTGATAGACATAGGAGGGAGCAGGTATATCTGTTACTGATAGACATAGGAGGGAACAGGTATATCTGTTACTGATAGACATAGGAGAGAACAGGTATATCTGTTACTGATAGACATAGGAGGGAGCAGGTATATGTTACTGATAGACATACGAGTGAACAGGTATATCTGTTACTGATAGACATAGGAGGGAACAGGTATATCTGTTACTGATAGACATAGGAGGGAACAGGTATATCTGTTATTGATGAAGGGAATCATTTTGACATAGGAGGGAACAGGTATATCTGTTACTGATAGACATAGGAGGGAGCAGGTATATCTGTTACTGACAGACATAGGAGGGAACAGGTATATCTGTTACTGATAGACATAGGAGGGAACAGGTATATCTGTTACTGATGAAGGGAATCATTGGGACATAGGAGGGAACAGGTATATCTGTTACTGATGAAGGGAATCATTGAGACATAGGAGGGAGCAGGTAAATCTGTTACTGATGAAGGGAATCATTGGGACATAGGAGGGAGCAGGTATATCTGTTACTGATGAAGGGAATCGTTGGGACATAGGAGGGAGCAGGTATATCTGTTACTGATGAAGGGAATCATTGGGACATAGGAGGGAACAGGTATATCTGTTACTGATGAAGGGAATCATTGGGACATAGGAGGGAGCAGGTATATCTGTTACTGATGAAGGGAATCATTGGGACATAGGAGGGAACAGGTATATCTGTTACTGATGAAGGGAATCATTGGGACATAGGAGGGAGCAGGTATATCTGTTACTGACGAAGGGAATCATTTTGACATAGGAGGGAACAGGTATATCTGTTACTGATAGACATAGGAGGGAGCAGGTATATCTGTTACTGATAGACATAGGAGGGAACAGGTATATCTGTTACTGATAGACATAGGAGGGAACAGGTATATCTGTTACTGATGAAGGGAATCATTGGGACATAGGAGGGAACAGGTATATCTGTTACTGATGAAGGGAATCATTGAGACATAGGAGGGAGCAGGTAAATCTGTTACTGATGAAGAGAATCATTGGGACATAGGAGGGAGCAGGTATATCTGTTACTGATGAAGGGAATCATTGGGACATAGGAGGGAGCAGGTATATCTGTTACTGATGAAGGGAATCATTGGGACATAGGAGGGAACAGGTATATCTGTTACTGATGAAGGGAATCATTAGGACATAGGAGGGAGCAGGTATATCTGTTACTGATAGACATAGGAGGGAACAGGTATATCTGTTACTGATAGACATAGGAGTGAACAGGTATATCTGTTACTGATAGATATAGGAGTGAACAGGTATATCTGTTACTGATAGGCATAGGAGTGAGCAGGTATATCTGTTACTGATAGACATAGGAGTGAACAGGTATATCTGTTACTGATAGACATAGGAGTGAACAGGTATATCTGTTACTGATAGACATAGGAGTGAACAGGTATATCTGTTACTGATAGACATAGGAGGGAACAGGTATATCTGTTACTGATAGACATAGGAGTGAACATAGTTACTGATAGACATGAACAGGTATATCTGTTACTGATAGACATAGAGTGAACAGGTATATCTGTTACTGATAGACATAGGAGGGAACAGGTATATCTGTTACTGATAGACATAGGAGTGAACAGGTATATCTGTTACTGATAGACATAGGAGTGAACAGGTATATCTGTTACTGATAGACATAGGAGTGAACAGGTATATCTGTTACTGATAGACATAGGAGTGAACAAGTATATCTGTTACTGACAGACATAGGAGTGAACAGGTATATCTGTTACTGATCGACATAGGAGTGAACAGGTATATCTGTTACTGATAGACATAGGAGGGAACAGGTATATCTGTTACTGATAGACATAGGAGTGAACAGGTATATCTGTTACTGATAGACATAGGAGTGAACGGGTATATCTGCTACTGATAGACATAGGAGTGAACAGGTATATCTGTTACTGATAGACATAGGAGTGAACGGGTATATCTGTTACTGATAGACATAGGAGGGAACAGGTATATCTGTTACTGATAGACATAGGAGGGAACAGGTATATCTGTTACTGATAGACATAGGAGGGAACAGGTATATCTGTTACTGATAGACATAGGAGGGAACAGGTATATCTGTTCTGATGAAGGGAATCATTTGGGAATGCCGGATGTCTCCTTTGGCAGTAGTATAATCTCAATCATATCAGTCAACTTTCGAAAATGAGAGGGATGATCTAATATTAGAATGTTATCCATGATATATGTGTGCCCCTTCGTGTACAGGTCTGACTGACACGTTGGTCCAATGTTTCCTGTGTCTGGATTTAGCTGTCCATCCAGTGGTGCTGTCTGGATTTGACTGTCCATCCGGTGGTGCTGTCTGGATTTCACTGTCCATCCGGTGTTGCTGTCTGGATTTTACTGTCCATTCGGTGGTGTTGTTTGCATTTGACTGTCCATCCGGTGGTGGTATCTGGATTTCACTGTTTATCCGGTGGTGCTGTCTGGATTTCACTGTCCATCCGGTGGTGCTGTCTGGATTTCACTGTCCATTCGGTGGTATTGTCTGGATTTCACTGTCTAGGGACACTGCCTTCCAAGAGACCGAACAAGACTAGGTGTCCTGCTCTTGATGCCAATGTCCGCTATAGCAGAAGTACTTCCGTGTGTGAATCATGACTTTGTATATAATAATGAAAGCTCGTGTGAAACACGGGCGAAGAGCATTTCCCCAGATAATTTTGTAACACATAATTTGGTACTCACAGGGCTTTAGATCTCCCCAATTCGGTCACAACCCCTATTAGTGGTGGCAATTTTTTTTAGGATGGGACAGAGGGTGGGGCACATACCCCTGGAGGATGAGCAATCAGGAATCATCCCTGGTAGAAGTGCCTCTGAGAAGGGATTTCTTCACCAATGGGCGAAACCCAGTGTGAGACAACACCAACTTTATTTTGCGTTTCATGGGCCCACCGACATTAAAAAAATCGAATAAAAATAAAATGTCAAATTGCCACTTTCATATTTCCTATGAAAGTTTGAACATAAAGACTTTAACCCCCTTTTTATTTCTGATTGTATGAATTAGGCTGCTGAATTCTATCTGAAACAATGCCAGCAAATAAAAATGCCAAACAACAAAAATAAATACCTTTCACTATAATTTTTCAATGTAAGTCAGCGAATTGTTGTTGTTGTAAAATGCTGCTAATAGTACTTAAGCAATAATGACACTCAATGTAAATCAGGAACTGACTGTGATCTATCACTCTGTCATGGTACCCATATTTCGACAGTGATGCAGTATGTCAGAGCTAGGAAATGGAGGGTGTTTCAACAGCTCAGCCTATACAGCATAATTTAAGTTACTGTTGAAGCATGAGGCTGTTGGAACACACGTATGCAAAATTCGCTAGATTGTTCTGAAAGACCACAGCCACAACAAATAGATTTGGAGTGTATCTTGGCGGTTAACATGTGACTTAACATATAGTTTTTGACCTTGAGAAAATAGGTCAATGTCAGTCCTATTCATTGACTTCAGGTCCATCATCAGTTGCATATGTGGTATCAATTTAGAATGCCTAGCTATATTTCATGTTATATCATAATATAAAGTATATAACCTTGAGAAAATAGGTTCAGTCAACTGGGATAGGCTTCTAGTCAGTCACCAATTGCACAAGTATGATGAATTTGGAGAGCCCATCTTCACTCCTTTCTAATAATAAATTTGACCTCGATAAAACAGGTGAAGGTCAGTCAATTTCATTAATTAGGCTTCTGATACATCACCAGCTGCATATGTGGTATGACAAGAAAGATGAGCAGACAGAGAGACAGACAGACAGACAGACAAACAGATGACACGGAAAATTCAGTTCATTTTGGGGCATCGTTACATATCATCTTCAAAGTCTAAATATTCTGTCAAAATGCACCAAAACACACCATAGAACTTCTATTATAGAGAAGAAAAAGCAACTCCGAGTAGCCGGGATCACAATTTTATTCTGTATATTTCGCTAATAGTTCCAGCATCTTAAGCATTGAACAAAGTTACAAACAGCTTCATATGCACAGTATATATACAAGGCATAATGGGATCTTAGCCAATACGCATTGATGAATAGGTAAGCCAGTAAATTATGTCGGTCAGGTTGGACGGATATTAAAATGCCGTCATTTTCAGAAATTGTTAAATGTTAAGCAATGACCTGTCAGCGATCTACAAATGGTGTGATTCAGGTGTTACAATACACACTCCACAATTGTTGTAACTCGCATGGGAATATACAATTATGAAACATGCGAGTTACAACATTTGTAGGTTTCCATCAATTCTGATGTGGATTGCCAAGAAAATTATACCTATATTATCTTAAAATGACATTCCTTATCCAAACTTCATGACATAACTTCCCTTATATGTGTTGTAATGTAGAAATATTCAATGTAGGTACATACCCACTATATCACCATACTTTATTCATTTGTCCAGTTTACTTAGTTCTTGTCAGATAAGCACATTATGTATTGTTTTCATCAATTCGAGTGTGTATTGTATTACCTGAATCACACTATTTGTAGATCGCTGTCAGGTCATCGCTTAACATTTAACAAATTTCTGAAAATGACAGCATTTTAATATCCGTCCAACCTGCCTGACATAATTTACTGGCTCACCTATTCATAAATGTGTATTGGCTAAGATCACATTATGCCTTGTATATACTGTGCGTATGAAGCTGTTTGTAACTTTGTTCACTGCTCAAGATGCTATAACTAACAGTGAAATATAGAGAATGAAATTGTCATTCCCACTTGGAGTTGCTTTTCTTCTCTATTATTGGAAAATGATCAGTGGTTCCAATGGATTACTTCAATTAGATATACATTTACAAATTTTCCAGGTGGGATGTGCCATATAGCAGGTATGTATTAGTTTCACTCAAAAATCTTTCTACTTCTTCAGTTCAAGAAATAGTTATCAACATTTGTAAAAATGCTGTCAAAATGCAACAGTATGTGCAATTTCACATCTCGAGTTTCAAATAAATTCTGGGGACCTCCACATAAAACAAAAAATTTGAGCATTAACTGAGTGATAATTTGTGATTTTATTCATTGAGAATGCATCCCCAGACAGAATGCATCCCCAGACATCTGGAAGCCCAGGGCTTCACAGCCACTGGAAACTAAAGAAATGGACTTGGGAACAGGATCAAATTATTATATCAGTAAGGGAGAGAGAAATAGCACTAATTCTGGAAATGAAGTGTTTACTTTGTTGACACAAGTGGTCTAGTAGTCCACTTATGTAAATTGCATTATGCAATAAGTCAACCATTACAGGTTTTATTACCAGAATGGTCAACATACAGGCCTCAATATGAGGCCTGAAAGGTAAAGCAGAATATCAGTGTTACAGTATGTCTATTTGACCAAAATGGCCTGACTTCAAGCTCACTTGAATCCTTAAATTCTCCATACTGACCATCCACTTATGGCAGCATATTTCCTCTGACTGCATTTTAGTTATGTGTGTAAGCAGGGGTTGATGTAGCCTAGACTAAAATATATTTAGCTGATTTTACCCTATGCCACATGATAATGCCAGCGCTAACAGCACCAACGTCCTTTCAATCCATTTTAAAACCATAATGTTAATAAAATTAGTAATTGTAAAAAAGAATGAAAAATGAGATACAAATCAAGCATTATGTTGATGGGCTGCAAAATCCGTATGAGAGGTGGCCCTTCAATTTCAATCAAAAAAAAACAAACTTTCAATCCTTTGTCTGTCTGACAATAATAAACATCATAAACAGATGAAATGCCAATAAATTGTTCTAAAAACATTTACAATATCATAACCTACATGATGAAGCAAAATCCTCAGATGTGGCCTGGGGAATGTAGATATTGGACCCTGATTAACAAGCAAATTTCCATTTTTGTGAAAACAAAATCTTATTTTGAAATTCAAAAATGACTCTCCAACACCACCAAAATCTTGTCAGTTCTTTGCCTATCTTGCAAGATCATTATACCCAAATTACATGGAAATCGAACACGTTGTTCAGAAGATATGATGTTACACATGTTTACCTGCATTCATGTCTATAGCGCCACCTAGTGACGACCAAATGCCACGAAAAACAAGCGAGTGAGATCTAAAGCCCTAGGGAGATGACACAGAGTTCAATGGAAAAAACTTTAATCATGATAATGGTTATAGAGGTTTGTCGTTAAGTCAGGTCAATGAGATTTTTCATTTAAATGGCAATTTGGTTCGCACCGAAAGGGAATTATCATATCGGCAATCCCATATTTATGCTTGGCAACCTAGAATAGAACAGTTTTTAAATATTTCTCCAAACGAATTGGCAAATTTTCATATCACGAAAAACTTTTTTTTTTGCCAGCTACACCAAAACCTTTTCAGCACATTGACCATCCTTCAAGACCATTGTAATAAAATTTCAAAGAAATCAGACAAGCCCTTCAGACGAAATCGTCAGAGAAAGGTTTACCTAGGCTCTGACTACAACGCCACCTAGTGGTGAGCAGCAGGTATCGAAATACAACCAGACAAATTCCCCAGGCCTGAGGAGATAGTACACCAAGTCTGACCCGAAAATATTTAACGGTTTCAGAGATATTCACGTTTAAAGTCGCGGCGGCGGCGGCGGCAGATCCGGCGGAGCCGTTTCTCATGAAAACATAAGAGCATCCACTTTGTGGAAATGCTCTAATTCATTAAAGGGTGAGGAACTTGGAAGACTGTAGCACAGAATCATTTGAACAGAAACATTGGTAATTCATTCCCATAGTGGGAAGAAAATTGTACGTCACAATGTTAGGGGATATCCCTGGCGATGTCAATGAAAACCCGTCACGGAGTGAATTTTATCCCATTAATGCGTCAATAAAGTCACCCCGAGTGTGAATCATGCTATCTGGAACTGGGTGCACAGGACTTCATATTCGCCGGATCACCGTTGCTTCCGCATCGGCGTAAATGGGAAGAATAATGTCCGGCTCGTATATGTTAACATAGTTAGGACATCTTTCGTGATTTGCAATATAGGAAGTACTGATTTTCCCAAAGAAAGGCATAGAGAAAAGGACATTGCTTCCTGGAACATGTCTTCCTCTCACACAATCATATACACTATGTCCGGTGTTAACGGAAACACAATAATCATGCAGTTATGAATTAAGGTCCCACATCTCTTACCTCAGTCACCATGCAGAGTCCAACAAGGAACCAGACAGAGCAACAGATGGCAGATACGATCTCCTTATAAGGACTTGTACGGAATCGCCGAGGAAATATATCCAGGATACAGATAACGAAGGCTTCGGCCTCCGTAAACTGTAAATATATTCATATAACTTAGATAAAGATAGACGAGAAGCTAATCTACTATCGGATATAGTTAAACAATAATTCAACTCTCATGAAGTGTACACAATAGTAAACATATTACATAGTTGATGCAAATAGGCAATAGTTCTGATAAATTCTTACTTCGCTATCAATTGCTATAAACACCAACATCAGGAAGAACAAAATGGCCCAGAGCGGAGCCACTGGCATCTGGGATATCGCTTCTGGGTAAACGATGAAGGCTAGTCCAGGACCTGTAAAGTATGAATGTTGAATGGCATTGAATAGAAGAGCATAACTTGTCATGATACAGATCTAAAAACCAGGTGATTTTAAGAAGTTTACGAATCAGCACGATTACACAGTCTATTCACGACAAGAGATGTTTTTCGTTATCTGGACGAAAGTTTCAATTATTCTCGTAAAGTCTTAACGCACTCCTTGTCACAAATTGGCAAATTTCTAATCTACTAATGATCGGAGCTATCCCTATCATCGACAGACCAACGAAATTCAGTTTTACGTGTAAAAGATTCTGTCACAGTCAGCTCCAACGGTATTACATGCGCCCTCTGTATAGTTTATATATCATATATAGGGATATTTGAAATATCAGAGCCCATGGAATGACAATAAATCTCTTAAACCTGGGCGATTTGCGACCTGTCCAGTCCTGGGTGGGGGTGGGGGGCGGGTCCATTTCGGCCCCCCTAAATGTTTCTTATCCCTCGAGCTAGGGTGTTGAAACTTGCCACGCCATACCCTTGGGTCAAGCTCTACCAGAACATTGTGACAAAAATCCAAGAGGGCTGCTTTGATGACGTCATTTTCATACATGAACCGTGAAAAGCACTGAGAACCCCTGGCCTTGGAGGTATTAAAATAGGGCAGTTGATGACAACAAACAATTGTTGACGAAATTGACAGTTTACCCTAGTCGTGAATCAGAAAATGTAGGTCAATGTGACTAATTTTCATAAGGCTTCTGTACCATGATCACATGCCTATGTGATTTAAGTTTGGTACCCCTGTATATTCTTGAGATGTGGTGGTATTGATAGATATAGATGGATATATTACATACGTACACATATCATCACATTACTCCAATGCCGAATTGGGCTGGAGTCGACGGATGTGTCCAATGTAAGGTCAGTTAGCCTAGGCATACTCATTCATGAATTATGGTAGTTAAAAGTCAATAGGTGAAAAAGGAACCACTTTGATCCAGTGACCCCAAATGTAGGTCAATCTCACATTGCGATATATTTCTGCTCTATGACTACATGCATGCGTTATGTCAGTCTGGTGCTCACAAAACACTGGGTCGATCTCACTGATTTTCAATAGGCTTCTGTCTTATGACCACATGCATGTGAGATGTAAGTTTGGTATACCTATATAGGCATATTCATTCTGGAGATATGGCAGGAATGAGAAAACATCAACCTACGTACGTACATGATGACGTACATGAGTAAGCTCAGGCCTTATCATACTTCAGATATGATGGTAATAAACAGCCAGATATGAATGGACACAATTGCCCCAGTGACTCAAAAAATATAGGTCATTCCCAGCGATGGGTTTATAGGCTTTGGCTTCAAGGCCATATACATAAGTGAAGTACGTTTGGTGCTCCTAGACATAGTCATTATTGAGATATGGGGGTAACAATCAATTCATGATAAATTGACACAGTTTGACCTAGAGACCTGGGAAAATATGGGTAAATCTTAATGATTTTCAACAGGCTTCTGCTCTGTGACCATATGCATGTGTACTTCTGCTCTGTGACCATATGCATGTGTACTTCTGCTCTGTGACCATATGCATGTGTACTTCTGCTCTGTGACCATATGCATGTGTACTTCTGCTCTGTGACCATATGCATGTGTACTTCTGCTCTGTGACCATATGCATGTGTACTTCTGCTCTGTGACCATATGCATGTGTACTTCTGCTCTGTGCCCATATGCATGTGTACTTCTGCTCTGTGCCCATATGCATGTGTACTTCTGCTCTGTGATCATATGCATGTGTACTTCTGCTCTGTGACCATATGCATGTGTACTTCTGCTCTGTGACCATATGCGTGTGTACTTCTGCTCTGTGACCATATGCATGTGTACTTCTGCTCTGTGACCATATGCATGTGTACTTCTGCTCTGTGACCATATGCATGTGTACTTCTGCTCTGTGACCATATGCATGTGTACTTCTGCTCTGTGACCATATGCATGTGTACTTCTGCTCTGTGCCCATATGCATGTGTACTTCTGCTCTGTGACCATATGCATGTGTACTTCTGCTCTGTGATCATATGCATGTGTACTTCTGCTCTGTGACCATATGCATGTGTACTTCTGCTCTGTGACCATATGCATGTGTACTTCTGCTCTGTGACCATATGCATGTGTACTTCTGCTCTGTGACCATATGCATGTGTACTTCTGCTCTGTGACCATATGCATGTGTACTTCTGCTCTGTGACCATATGCATGTGTACTTCTGCTCTGTGACCATATGCATGTGTACTTCTGCTCTGTGACCATATGCATGTGTACTTCTGCTCTGTGACCATATGTATGTGTAATGTCATAGTATTCCTAGGCATTCTTGAGATGTGATAGTAACGACAAATCGGAGAAGGATAGAATGTGTTTTCTTCGCAAAACCTGAATGATAAATTAGTAATAATCTGGTGTGCAATAAAAGAAATTTTGAAGAAAAAACTAAATCATCACTTTTTTGTACCCCACATGGCCGCCATTTTGAAATTTACTCCTGATCCAAATAAGTTCAAAATGACTCCAATATGATAAACTACGAAGTCACGAAGTATCAGCTTTCATTTTTTTCTCGTTCCGGAGATATTGTAGAATGTTAGGTAGGAGGTGGGGGTATAATGGTGCCCCCGCCACAGTCCTGGTAGGGTTAAATGTAATCTGATTATTATATGGAGTATTCTTCATTTATATATTTACCCGACTCAGCAACCTGGTCAACGGAGACGCCTTGTCTATGTGCCATAAATCCCAGACCAGAAAATATGACAAACCCACACAAGAAACTAGTACCGCTATTGAGACAGGAGAAAATCACATAGTGCCTGTGGATAAAGAAATCAAATGGGTGAAATACACGATCGATCGCTCGATGATAGAGGGCGAAATACACGATCGATCGCTCGATAAGCTTATTTTTGATAGAGGGAGAAATACGATCGATCGGTTGGTAAGGTTTTAGTAAATGATAGAGGGTGAAATACAATCGATCGTTCGTTGAGTTTCTTGTAAACGATACAATTCATCGATCGGTCAGTTTATTGTGACTGACAGAGGATGAAATACGATGAATTGCTCGGTAAGTTTACTTTAAATGACAGAAGGTAAAATACGATCAATTGCTCGGTGAGTTTATTGTACCTATTAGAGAGTGAAATATGATGACACAGGTTGAAACATAATCGAGTGCTTGATGAAATTATTGTAACTGGCAGCGAGTGAAATACGATCGATCGCTTGACGAGATTGTTGTTATAATAGAGGATAAAACACGCTTGATCGATCGGCGAGTTCATTGTAAGTGGTGGAAATTGAAAACTATGATCGGCTCCGGTGAGTTAATTGTATAGATAATGAAATGCCATCGAACGCTCTGTGAGTTTATGTAACTGTTTGAGGGAGAAAGACCATCGATCTCGGGTGAGTTTAGATAGAGTGTGAAAAGAATGATCGATCGATGGGTGAGTTAAGCGGAACAGATAGAGGGTGAAAAGAAATGATCGATCGATGTGTGAGTTTAGTGGAATAGATAGAGGGTGAAAAGACTGATCGATCGATGTGTGAGTTAAGTGGAACAGATAGAGGGTGAAAAGAATGACCGATCGATGTTTGAGTTTAGTGGAACAGATAGAGGGTGAAAAGAATGATCGATCTCGGGTGAGTTTAGATAGAGTGTGAAAAGAATGATCGATCGATGGGTGAGTTAAGTGGAACAGATAGAGGGTGAAAAGAAATGATCGATCGATGTGTGAGTTTAGTGGAATAGATAGAGTGTGAAAAGACTGATCGATCGATGGGTGAGTTTAGTGGAACAGATAGAGGGTGAAAAGACTGATCGATCGATGTGCGAGTTAAGTGGAACAGATAGAGGGTGAAAAGAATGACCGATCGATGTGTGAGTTTAGTGGAACAGATAGAGGATGAAAAGAATGATCGATCGATGGGTGAGTTTAGTGGAATAGATAGAGTGTGAAAAGAATGATCGATCGATGGGTGAGTTTAGTGGAACACATAGAGGGTGAAAAGAATGATCGATCGATGTGTGAGTTTAGTGGGATAGATAGAGTGTGAAAAGAATGATCGATCGATGGGTGAGTTTAGTCGAATAGGTAGAGTGTGAAAAGAATGATCGATCGATGGGTGAGTTTAGTTGAACAGATAGAGGGTGAACAGAAATCGATTGGTGGGTGAGTTAAGTGAAACAGATAGAGGGTGAAAAGATATGATCGATCGATGTGTGAGTTTATTGGAATAGATAGAGGGCGAAAAGAAATGATCGATCGATGGGTGAGAACAAGAAGATGAAACAAGCAGCCAGAGGATGCTAGGTCCCCCGCCCAAATGGCAGCAATAATTTTTAGCATTGTTGGTCTCGGGGGATATACATGAGGGAGGCAACTGCCACTTCATAGGCGTTGGTTGCGGAAGGGTCTTTCTGCCTCCCGAAGTTTTAAGATCAACTCATAACGGCTGACTGAATGTTGATTGCTGCTGTAATATAATTTCCATGCAGTGAAACATGGAAAATTATGTAACAGAGATGCAACCCCAAGCGACATCTCAAGGCATATAACGCAATCACAAGCACCATCTCATGGCATGGTATCAGCATACGAACTTTGGGAAAAGTCTGAAGATGGGTCTTCAAGTTATTGCCCAAAAAACCAAATTTAGATTTCCGTGTTGGCGGAACCAGCCTCTCACATAGAACGCACAAATCCCCACCGGTGGGGAGCGTATGACGATCAAGCAGTGAGCCGGCTACGAAACAGTGCCTTTGATAATCAAGGAATCCGGTCGCATTTTATTCTGAAATTCATTTAATTTTAACCATAAGAACATAATTCATTCAAATTATACAAAACTATTTCTATGTTTAGTTGAAAAATCGACCATAGAGGTCCATGTCCCCCGCTAGCAGCACCAGTTATGGTGGATTACATCCACCATAACTGGCGCTGCTGCTGCGGGGGCCATGGCCCTCTATGGTCGATTTTTTTTGGTCGATGATATCTCATATCATGATTGATGAAGAGTATGATTCGAATATGGAGATATTGCTGATGAGCTTAACATAATCTAACACAGCGGATGGCACCCATATTGGATTATGCACATCAATAAAACATAATACCAACTTTCCTTTCACCAATGTCCATGCACTCCCCAAGTTTGAAGTAGATTGGTTGAATCGTTCTAGAGTTATTGTCCAGACAATATCTAAATGCTGAAAATCTGAGATGACTGATGGTGGCCATCTTGGATTCCACAGGTAACTGAAAAAGCAATGACAACTATCCTCTCACCATGTCAAGCCAAACTGCAAGTTTGAAGTCGATCAGTTGAATTATTCTAGAGTTGCTGTCCAGACAAGATGCAACTGCTTAAAATGCAACATAATCCAATATCGCTCGTAGATGGCAGCCAAATTGGATTATGCTTGTTCATGAAACAATCCTACCAAGGTCAAGGGACTCCCCAAGTTTGGAGTAGATCCGTTGAATCGTACTCTAGCTATTGTCCGAACAAGATCAAACTGCTTAAAATCCAATGAAATCCAGTATGGCTGATGGTGGCCATATTGGATTAAGCACATCCTTGAAAAACGATCATAATCCTCCTCTCAACAATGTCAAGGCACTCCCCAGGTATGAAGTAGATCGGTTGAATCGTTCGAGTTATTGTCCGGACAAGATCCAACTGCTTACAATCCAATATGACTGACAGCAGCCATATTGGATTACGAACATTGCTGAAAAACAATCCCAACCGTCCTCTCACCAATGTCAAGACACACCCCAAGTTTGAAGTAGATCAGTTGAATCGTACTCCAGTTATTGTCCGGACAAGATCAAACTGCTTAAAATCCAATGAAATCCAGTATGGCTGATGGTGGCCATATTGGATTAAGCACGTCCTTGAAAAACAATCCTAATCCTCCTCTCAACAACGTCAAGGCACTCCCCACATATGAAGTAGATCGGTTGAATCATTCTCGAGTTACTGTCCGGACAAGATCCAACTGCTTATAATCCAATATGGCTGACGGCGGCCATATTAGATTACGCACATTGCTGAAAAACAATCCCAACCGTCCTCTCACCAATGTCAAGGCACACAGTTTGAAGTTGATCGGTTAAATCGTTCACGAGTTATTGTCCGGACAAGAAAATCTAAAATCCAACTGCATATAATCCAAAATGGCTGACGGCGGCCATATTGGATAATGCACATTGCTGGAAAACAATCCCAACCGTCCTCTCACCAATGTCAAGGCACACCCCAAGTTTGAAGTTGATCGGTTAAATCGTTCACGAGTTATTGTCCGGACAAGAAAATCTAAGATCAAACTGCTTATAATCCAAAATGGCTGACGGCGGCCATATTTGATTACGCACATTGCTGAAAAACAATCCCAACCGTCCTCTCACCAATGTCAAGGCACACCCCAAGTTTGAAGTTGATCGGTTAAATCGTTCACGAGTTATTGTCCGGACAAGAAAATCTAAGATCCAACTGCTTATAATCCAATATGGCTGACGGCGGCCATATTAGATTACCCACATTGCTGAAAAACAATCCCAACCGTCCTCTCACCAATGTCAAGGCACACCCCAAGTTTGAAGTTGATCGGTTAAATCGTTCACGAGTTATTGTCCGGACAAGAAAATCTAAGATCCAACTGCTTATAATCCAAAATGGCTGACGGCGGCCATATTGGATAACGCACATTGCTGAAAAACAATCCCAACCGTCCTCTCGCCAATGTCAAGGTACACCCCAAGTTTGAAGTTGATCAGTTAAATCGTTCACGAGTTATTGTCCGGACAAGAAAATCTAACATCCAACTGCTTATAATCCAAAATGGCTGACGGCGGGCATATTGGATTACGTACATTGCTGAAAAACAATCCCAACCGTCCTCTCGCCAATGTCAAGGCACGCCCCAAGTTTGAAGTTGATCGGTTAAATCGTTCACGAGTTATTGTCCGGACAAGAAAATCTTACGGAATTACGGAACTACGGAATTACGGAACTACGGAATTACGGACACCGGTGTTTCTAAGTCCCCCCCCCCCCCTACTAAGTAGCGGGGGACAATAATAGCAATCTATCCCCAGAACTCAGCAACTGGGCTAATTTCCGCCAATACGGCAACTGGGCTACCGTAATTTCCGCCAATACGGAAATAGACGAATGCGAGATTGGTTCCGCCGAAAATTAATTGTGCGCATGATAAGATAAGATTCTTTATTGTGCTGAGCATCCCATTTGGGACAGAGTACAAAACACATAACAAGAGCCCAAGGGGCTTCAATATACGCCCGCGTATCTGGAATTACATTGGTCCAAATTTCAAGGTTGTTTAATAGCCTCGATTCCACTTGGTAGCTAGCCTACAATTTTGTGCTTCTGAGAATGTAATGTTAATGGATGAATGGACAGAACGCAATATCGCATTACACGACTTCGTCTTCTGTGACTTTTAATGATTTCTTGCTTTTGGGGTCACAGTGACCTTGACCGTTGACTCACATTTTGATACGTAACACATGTCCCTCTAATGTATCTACTGGCAGAAAAAAAGTTATATTTTAATGATTTTGAGATCAGTGAACTTGACCTTTGACCTTGACCAAAATTTTGGTACACGACACATCGTCTTCCCTCAATGTATCAATGGACACAAAAAATCATGATTTATATGAATTTCATGATTTTGGGGGTAGGTGACCTAGACGTTCGGCATTGACCTACATTTTGGTATGTGCTATATCATGTCCCCCTAATGTATGTACCGACACAAAAAAAAGCAATTTCCAAAGATTTCTTGATTCTGGAGTCACAGTGACCTTGACTGTTGACCTTGACCTAAATTTTGGTAGATGACAAATCGTCTCCCCGTAATTTCTCAATGGACACAAAAAAATCATGATTTTTAACAATTTCTCGATTTGGGGGTCACAGTGACCTTGACCTTTGACCAGGTCACTTGACCTACATTTTGGTATGACAGATCGTGTCCCCCTAATGTATCTACTGACACAAACACATGTTATTTTAATAATTTCCTGATTTTGTGATCACAGTGATCTTTGACCTTTGACCTTGACCTAATTTTTGGTATGCGACACTTCATTTCGCCCTATTGAATCCACTTACAAAAGATTTGAAATTTTTAATGATTTCCTGATTTTTAGGCCACACTGACCTTTGACCTTGATTCTAGGGTCACAGTGACCTTGACCCTTGACCTTGACCTACATTTTGCTAGGTAACACTTCATGTCCCCCTAATGTATCTACTGACACAAAAAAATGTTATTTTTAATACATTCCTGATTTTGGGGTCACAGTGACCTTTGACCTTCGACCTGGACCTATTTTTCGGTATGCGACACTTCATTTCCCCCCTATTGAATCCACTCACAAAAAATTAGAAATTTTAATGATTTCCTGATTTTTCTGTCACACTGACCTTTGACCTCTGACCTCGACCTACATTTGGTATGAAAGACATTGTTCCCCCCTAGGGCATCCACTCACCAAAAATTAGAACTGTACTAGAAAACTGTCAATGATCAATGATTTCCTGATTCTAGGCAACAGTGATCTTTGACCTCTGACCTCCACCTCAATTTTGGTACGCGACACATTGTCTCCACCTAGTGTATCCACTCACGAAAAATTGCAACTGTGGATAGAAAACGTTCACAGATATAGACCGGACACGAACACTTCAGTGATTTCCTGTTTTTTAGGCTAGTGACCTTTGACCTCTGACCTTGACCTTCATTTTAGTACGCGACACATCGTCTCCCCGTAGGGTATCCACTCACCAAAAATTAGAGCTGTAGATAGAAAACTGTCCCAGTTATAGACCGGACACGAGGGACGGTCAGATAGTATGTGAAAAGAATGATCAAACGATGTGTGAGTTTAGTGGAACAGATAGTATGTGAAAAGAATGATCGATCGATGTGTGAGTTTAGTGGAACAGATAGTATGTGAAAAGAATGATCGATCGATGTGTGAGTTTAGTGGAACAGATAGAGGATGAAAAGAAATGATCGATCGATGGGTGAGTTTAGTGGAACAGATAGTATGTGAAAAGAATGATCGATCGATGTGTGAGTTTAGTGGAACAGATAGTATGTGAAAAGAATGATCGATCGATGTGTGAGTTTAGTGGAACAGATAGAGGATGAAAAGAAATGATCGATCGATGGGTGAGTTTAGTGGAACAGATAAAGGGTGAAAGGAAATGATCGATCTCTCTTTGATTTTAAAATAACTGATAGAGGATGAAAATCGATCGATCACTTGGTGAGTTTAATGTATGATGCAGGGTGAAACCCGATGGATTGATCGTTGAGTTTACTGTAACTCATATAGGTGAAGTGTGAGCGGCGGCTCAATGAGTTTGTAACGGCGCTGTTCTGGTGATATGTATATAAATGGTAACTGTGCAGGTTTATTCTCCTCTATCATGATCACACTCGACATGAGCTTACACAATTTTTGTTCAACTGAAATGCAGGAAAATTTCTGACCTTAAGATGTTGTTACTAAACACATTGCAGCTACCGAGAGCTGTGTGGGCAGCAATTCCTACCGCATACGAGTAAAATACCTGAATACACGCTTCGAGCCACACCTGCAACAGGAAAACAATGTATGTTATGCAATGTTAGAAATATCAATGACAATTTTGACCAAATAAAAACAATCCAGAAAATGGATATGCTGATATTTGTGTCGAAATGTTGTTTTATATACATGTATGAAATAAAGATCATCGTTCAGATAGACATAGTAGATATGGAGATCATATCAATAGCCACAAACCCCCTTTGTGCAAACAGCTGTTGACAGCTTATTTATTATACATATATGGCATATGGGCATATGGCATATACTACGGAGTGTACGGGACAATGGTTAATACAGACAAGAAAGGTTGGCCGTCAGTAGAGAAGGCAGTGTGATAGTCCATTGTTCATAATCGTATCACTGGTCAATAAAGTCCTCCAGATAAATACTACTGTTCAGGGGATGTGCCTCTAACTACAAATATGGACAAATTAACCTGCAAATCAAATAATTTATTGATGAAAAACGAGTGATTTCCGCCAAGACATTATCTTTCTAAATATTTTTGCTTAATATAGTATTCATTTTTTTCTATTTACAACAAATTGAAATTATTGTTGAATGCATTCAAGGAAATAAATAATTTTCTCGTACTGACCCTTTGAAACGTAGGTTATTTTGTCCAACTATCCCTTTTGTAGCGATACGCTTCTCACTGACTTCGACAGAAATAGGGAATGTGCATTGTGACATCAGTACACCAAATGCATCCTGGGAACTGGATAATATCTTGCCAGCACAGTCCTGTCTCGTACCCAAACGCGAAAAAGTAAATGTGTGTGGAAGAAAAAAGTATAATCTTAGTGTAAGACGGCACGAATCCAAAGTGCTTAAGTCAGATAACAAGGAAACATCCACTGAAGCAGGTCAAGTTTCAACATAGATAAATACAGGGTATTTCCAGTCGTAAAAAGTCACCCTGTCAATGTCCGCATCCTGGAGAGTGGAGTGGAATGAAACCCTCATGGTCAAGAGTATATTGGGACTGGACCGTTCTTAGAAAGTACAGCGCCAAAAAACATATATTTAAAAAAAAGCAACCAGAAGAAGCAAAAAGCACCAAAAAAATAGAAAAGAACAAAACAAAATATATATCAAAAATAAACAATGGTGTACAACAGATACATCAAGTCGCGACAAGTGAATGCAGATTATTCAATGCTCAAAGTGGAATAAATAGTGTATATTTAGCTATCCATTGTTCGAATAAAATGTACTGCATCGGACATTGTGGTGTTTTGTTCGGGTAAACCAGGTCATATGATAGAATTAAACATCCGCAATAAGCAGTGATTTTGATACATTATGGTGATTATAGATAAACCGGATGTTTTTACAAACAAAACAGTGACTGAAACGGTAACTAGGATTAGCCGTTTGCTATCCTATCAGAATTTCTAGTGACAAATACCAATCATTAACTTCTGAGACAACTGATTTTTCACTCTGATACAGCCTATTACTTTGACAATTGTTTATTGGTGCCTTGCGAAATACATATAGCCTCCATTCATTCGAATGAAAATGAAGTGTGACCAAAGGTAGACAACCATAAGCAGCATCACTTGGCACCTTACCTGCCTGTTTGCCAGTTTCGACCACTCAGGAAGGAGATAGTATTTAATTCCTTCGGCCGACCCCTCCAGGGTAACACCTCTGATGAGGAGAGCTGACAGTAAGATGTAGGGCATAGTTACTGTGAAATAACTGATCTAAAAATAAGAAAAGCAGTATCAATCTGAAACTAAACTAATTGGACTTGGAAGAGCGAAATAGCAACCACTTAATTGCCATGTATTAATCCTATTTCAGTTAGTTTGACTTCAAAGGGGCAGTATTGGTGACAACTTCAAGTATTAGTGACAACTTCAGACCATTTCACCAGTCGTAGCCAGGCGAACTACCCTATCCAGTTTAATGGTTATGTCATCCATTGTCTTATTCTGGTAGAGTTTTCAGATTCACATTTTTACTCATCCTGTGGCTTACCCACTCCTCTCATCAGAACCACTTTGAAATGTTGGACAGATACTACAGAAGAATGGTGCCTATCTATTTTTCATGAACTAAATCAATTCTTCCAACAGGTAGCAAGTTTTCTTCCGAGTCCCGTTAAAATGAAATCAATCAATGATCCAAGATGGAATTTTGTGGAATTTAGAATGCTTCATTCGCTGTATTGTAACAGATTTTACCAAATTAAATCGCCATACAACACGAGAAAACAGGGCTCGCTCGTCAAAATGTTTACTAAATGAAAATACCACAAATGGAGAGTGTTCACATAGTTAATGAGCCGAAACCATTGGAAACAGTTTCGAGTCGATTGAACACAGAATCATACGAAGATGACCGAATGTAGTCGGCATTAATTATCCATTAAACCAGGCCATAAGTGAGATGGATCATTGTTATTCATATAAGCTATCAACAGGGCTGCAAAAAAGGACGGTCAAATGTACTGGGCGTATGATTTTTCACCGAAAACAAAGTCACTGTAAGCTTAAGCAAAATAGATTGCGAAATAGAATAAAGCAAACTGACAAGTCCTTCTGATCGCCGATCGGGTTCGTTTCGACTTTGGTGAAATTTAGTCCATTTTCTCGGCTGAAATGAAGACACATTTTGAGAAAGCAGACGAAACTATTATATTTTTTTTTAAGAAACGAAGTGGTTACGTTGTTTTGATTGACGGTTATACGTGTGTTCCTATAATATGATGATTATTATACTCTATGAATATACCTTGCCCGTCAACTTGGCTCCCCTCCATATACAGAAATAGATGAGGACCCAGGCCAGTAACAAACACAGAGCCAGATCCCACTTGACAGCACCAGCGTGTTCCAGACCGGATGATAAACCCAGCACCTTACGTCTGAGGGGGACAATCGAAAACATACAAAATAGTTACACACAATACATTCAGATAATTGATTGGATGCTCCTTGGGGGAATGAGCTGTAATTTTACATAGAAAATATCGTTTCCACAAAATAATCTCACATTAGTTCTGCTATTCTACTAAAAATAGTCAATACTTGTAATACGAATATCTTGATTTTTGGACCTTCAACGCTGACTGTTAAATGAATCTCTGTTAGTGGAGAACTTTCTGGTTAGATTAATATATACTGACAAGTTTTAGCCACTACACCAGAATCTGTTACTGACAAGTTTTAGCCACTACACCAGAATCTGTTGAAAATTAAAATTAGTTCAATGAATAATTACCTTTGAAATCGCGGCCTTTACTAAACTACGTGGTAAATTAATGTACCTTAATGTACTTAAGCGAACCGAGTTGCAGAGAGAAATAGAATATTCGTACTCCCAAAATTCAGTGACGGGATCAGACACTGTGTTGTTATCAAGCAGTCCTACACTGGACACCGAGTAGTTAGCGAGCAGCTGTATCTCATTCAAAGGTCGGCCGTCTCCGTGAGAGTAGATTGTGCTGTTTTCGTTGTTCGTATGGTTCCCGAAAGTATTCACCCGACAGGACACAGTGTTCCAGTCGTTTCCGCAATGAGACCAGGGCAGGACTGATGTCATGGAGGAGAACAGATAGTACAAGACCCAGGCGAACAGAACACTGTAGTAACACATGGTGAAGAAAGCGAGTGCCGCGATCATGTAACCCGTACCTGAACAAAAGAACATGGATAAGGACAATTATATTGAGACCAATCCTGCTCTAAAATATATGGTGCAATTCTCGGCAATGGAGATGTGAAGTTGATATGTAAAGTTGTATCAATCATACAGATTATTCCTACGAAGTAGGCTCTCATTTGCAAATTGTCCGGTAATGAGTGAGTGAGTGAGTGAGTGAGTGGGTGAGTCCATCCTTTCGTCGGCAAAATAAGGAGAACCGTTGACATTAGAACCTTGATTTTTGGCATGAACGTGCATCAGGGGATTGTTACCCGCAAGGTCTGGGCTGACCTACTTTTGATGAAAATATGACCTACTTAGGTGACCTATAACATTACGCTCGGACCCCCAAGTCATCTTTCTCATCCTACTTCGTAGGTCCTGTGACGTTAGTCACACTAATGTATACATTCAACATTCAATTCTGAAAAATAGTATTTACGTGGGCATGTTTTATTCCAGTTGGAAAGATCTCTGATATGTTGCAACCCTGGGTGCCACATAGCCCGCAATATACTGATAGATCGTGAAGGACTGATCGGTGCAGAGGCACAATCTCGGTAAAAATCAACTCCTTCGGCCTTGATCTAAAAGGTTATATAATAGAAAAAAACTCAATGTATTCATAGACCTTCGGTTTGTAGCATTCGACAGCACGTATGTGAAACATGACAATTATATGTTTTAACCATATTTATTGATATGGTCTATTATACCGTCAGCAAAATTTATGGGCACGAACAACTAGGCTGTGGTTGCTCATCTGGTCGGTCAAAACCATGTTGCACTAGCCAAGATCATTCAAGAGATAAGGCATGTTCGAAGGGGTATCTCATAGGATAACCGAGAGATTCGATACGATTCCCCAGGCTCTCGACACCATTCCCCAGATCACCCAAACCACGTGCCTCTGAGATCTTTGACTGTGTGCTTAACATTTCCATTCGTCTGTCTACTGTATGGTGTAGATAGTGGTTGGTCTTGTTCAGTAAAATCCACGTCAATTTTTTTCTTTCTTCATCCTATCGATGCCACATTTCATAACAGTTACACTAATCGTAATTGACAGATTGGTCGAATTAATTATAAGTCAGACAATGACAATGACAATGAGTGGACGATAGCAAACCATTGCTGTTGTTGTTCACATTCGTAATTTCGTAACATCGAGAGAAAAATCCCCCCGAAACCTCAGGGTATCGGCATGATTCCCCGAGACCCCAGAGTATCGACATGATTCCCCGCGACCCCAGGGTATCGGCATGATTCCCCGAGACCCCAGAGTATCGGCATGATTCCCCGAGACCTCAGGGTATCGGCATGATTCCCCGAGATCCCAGGGTGTCGCAGGATTCCTCTAGATCCCAGGGTATCGGCATGATTCCCCGAGACCCCAGAGTATCTACATGATTCTCCGAGACCCCAGGGTATCGGCATAATTCACCTAGATCCCAGGTTATCGGCATGATTCCCAGAGACCCCAGAGTATCGACATGATTCCCCGAGACCCCAGGGTATCGGTATGATTCCCCTAGACCCCAGGGTATCGGCATGATTCCCCTCGATCCCAGGGTATCGGCATGATTCCCCGAGACCCCAGGGTATCGGCATGATTCCCCGAAACCCCAGAGTATCGACATGATTCCCCTAGGCCCCAGGGTATCGGCATGATTCCCCTAGACCCCAGGGTATCGGCATGATTCCCCTAGACCCCAGGGTATCGGCATGATTCCCCTAGACCCCAGGGTATCGGCATGATTCACCTAGACCCCAGGGTATCGGCATGATTCCCCTAGACCCCAGGGTATCGGCATGATTCCCCTAGACCCCAGGGTATCGGCATGATTCACCTAGACCCCAGAGTATCGGCATGATTCCCCTAGACCCCATGGTATCGGCATAATTCACCTAGTCCCCAGGGTATCGGCATGATTTTCCGAGACCCCAGGGTATTGGCATGATTCCCCTAAAGATGATTCCCTAAATCATTTTGTTGATTCACATGGGGTCTCGTGAAAGGTAGCGTTGCTGCATTCCACTTCAAGTATCACTACAGATTCCCCATTTCTCTCAGAGTATGAAACATGATTGCACGTGTGGAACTATTTAAAGATAAACAGAGGGGAAACCCGATCAACGTTACTGATGTTCATTATAAATCTGGCATATTACCTGGTGCATATTTGGTTTAAATCTAGGAAGCCTGCCAGTACATATTCAAGAATTATTATACTGTCAGCACTATAGTCTGTCCATTTTAATTAGTCGTCTACTTTGGAGCTTGTCAATAATCAGTAGTTAACTCTGCATTAATTTTCTTTTTTGCACCTTGTAGAACAAACAAAACTCTACAAAATGACTATCATCTCTCTGTGATATCGATAACATATCACTCTTGAAATAACTTTGTAATTCTCTCCATATAAAACTCCAGTACAGTTGTTTTATGTACCGGGACTCAATTACATAGGAAGACGTCACAATGTAGTCGTGTTGTCTAGCACAAAGGTCAACAATGCCGTTTACGGTCATAGAGGTGTGTGCGGTTTATCATTCGGCAATTTCACTGGGCATGGGATATGAGCGTTCCTCCCACGGACCGCCTGTTACTACTTTATAGGGCATCAGTGACATTTGTGCCAGTAAGCATGAATACATTATGACGTCTCCCTATGTAATTGAGGCCCGGTAAATGAAACGACTGTACTGGAGTATTATATGAAGATAATTGAAAAGTTGTTTCAAGCGTGATATATTATCGATATCACGGAGAAATGGTAGTCGTTTTGTAGAGTTCACTTTGTTCTACAAGCTGCAAAAAGAAAATTCATGCAGAGTTAAATATTGATTTTTGACAAGCTCCAAGGTAGACGACTAATTAAAATGGACAGACCTACATTGACCATATAATTTGACCATGGAAAGTTGGTTCGAGGTCAGTGATCTCTAACGGGTATTTAGTCAATTACCAGATGTAGATGGGGTGTAATTTTTGACAGGTTAGCTAGGTTCTTGGAGAGAGGGTATGCCATAAGGCTTCTAGTCAATACCCAGAACCACCAGTGGTGTGAAATGTTTGCTAGATAAACATATAATGTTGTAACACCATTTAACAAACTCTCAATAATTATCACCATGTATTCCTTCGTCATTTTGAACCCGTGACACAGGATTGGTGATCGTCAGTTGGCCTCTGGATGGATGTATCAGGTGTAAAGGTGGCTATACTCTTTGACATGTCTCCATACAGATGCATTTATGATAGACAAATAGATGGACAGACAGACAGACAGACAAGCCACGACAAACATCATCTTCAATAAACCAAGCCAATTTCTACGTTTCCAGTACGAAGCGGAAACGTAGAAACTGGCTTGGTGTAGATGGCAAAATTTGGCCGAGGGCCAAAGTCAACGTTTCAGGTATGGGATTATGATCCCGCTAACCCCATCACATCACAACTGAACATTGACTCATATTGTTATTGCAATATGTCAAAACATACCAAACATCGACACAATTTTCGAACAGAGGAAAATATTCACATACGAGAGAGGGCAATGGGCTAGATCATACAGAGCGTTCAGGTTCAATTGTAGATGCTTATCGCATCTGTGCTGTAACATACCCAGCTTTCCGTAGTAAAGTGGGCGTGTCCCCCCGATAGGTGTCGCTACTGGTATTACTAGAAGGCCGGGTCATTTGAGCATTGCAGATCTGGTTGACATATGTTTTGTGTTGCCACTAAATACACAGTCAGCAATCGTTTCATTGTTCCCTCGCATTGTAGTGTTTAACTCAAAATAAAACCCCACTGAGGTTGGCCACAAGGTCTAATTTCCTCCAATGGTTGATTCAACCTTCATGGCACGTTACTGTGGAAATGGAAATTTTGTCCATGTTTGGTTGCAGTGGGTCCATACATATGCTGTGTCCACATTTTAACAATTTCGTTCATCATCTATCCCTCTTCCTAATACATTTTAACTTCTGTAAGAGTTGATTAATCCTGTACACAATGTCCTCTACTGATTCGGAATACGTTTGCTGCTTCCTAGTGCAGCCGAGACTTACGGATCAAGGTTAAACCCGATGAACGGCGCGGATGAACTACAATTCCCTTCAATTTCTATCGGTCCGTACCAAACTCCAAGCAATTGGGTCCGTACGAAAAGGTATACCAGAACGCACATTTCTTCACATTTAATGATTTAGGCATATTATTTCATATTCTAGGAGCGACGATGCAGATAATTAGAAATACAAATGTGAACACAGAAAAACGATAGACAATATCCCACATTACAAAAAAGATAACTATAGTTGTATGAACAGGCTATGTTGCTCTAAATTACATCGCCTAGATATTATTATCTTAGTCTGGCTCGAAAAGACACTGAGCTCAAAGGAAACTGAGTTCAATAAGACACTGAGCTCAATGCAGCAAGCAAAACATGGCCAGAAAGCGGAGATAGAACATACAGAAAAATGTTTCAATTATGAAAACACAGGCATTGGCGGGTTAAAATCTGTGATCCACTGGTCTGTGTTTTGTTAAATTTATGGTATGTATGTCGTTAGGGGTGAGTGAGTGAGTGAATAGAATTTAAAATCGCTTTCAACATTATTTCAGCTATATCACGACGAACCAACTAAGCACCGCCCAGCCCATTTGTGTTCCTGCTACTTAAAGAAGAAATCTTTGAAGCAGCATGGAACCAGATACCCTTCATCCACCCTATAAAACACTGAGGACAGCGCACAAGACACAGACAGGACGCTTACATGGTGCAATAAAGACGAGTGATATTACAGTGCTGGACATCACATTATTAAGTTCCTGTTGCTTCTCAGCAAAATGCATTGAAGCAACAGGAACCTGAACCCACTCAACCACCCGCGTATGTCGTTAGGTGAGACAGTATATTCTATTACTGTTTTTATACCGAATAACAACACGTTTCGTGATTGAAGGTGAACTGCAAACGTTTATGAAAATGACTCAAACAATGTTGGTTGAGTTTATTACTGTATGCTTTAACATATAGCAAAGCATAAATTCGTTTGAGAAAGAATCGTTGGATATAAATCTGATTATAAATATGCATATACTCCCCTTCTGATCTGGATGAATTCCAGACAGCTGAAAGTGACACTGATTATCTCCCTTGATTTATGACGTCACGTGCTTTGATGACGTTTCTCAGATGTGTACCGAGCTCCGAGAGGGGAAATCAACATGGTGTACATCGCGATCATCGGGTGTGAAAACATTTCCAACAACTAAGGGAAAGGGAGTGAGTGATTAGAATTTAACGTCGCTTTCAACAATATTTCAGCTATATCGCGACGAACCCAACTAAGCACCACCCAGCCAAGTTGCGTTCCTGCTACTTCAAAGAAGAAATCTTTAAAGCAGCATGGAACCGTCACCCTTCATCCACCCTATAGTTATACAACACCGAGGACAGCACACAAGACACAGACAGGACGCTTACATGGTGCAATAAAGACAAGTGATATTACAGTGCTAGACATCACATTATCAAGTTCTTGTTGCTTAGCTTCCACACCTTCCCGTGAGCTCCATGTAATACGGAGAAGTGACAGTGAATGGTCAACTGGGGCTATTTTATAGTCCCGGTACGGCTGTAAACATTCACGGCTGTGTTCTGCACATTTTGGCAGGTCGTGCTTTGAGTTGACATCGAATCCGATTCTAGTATTTATCCATCAATAATGGAAAATCTCACGTTTACATGATAATCTATGTTCATTTCCACCGTACGGTTGGTTGGTTCATTTGGTTGTTTGAAGTTTAACGTCGCACCTAACCTTATTGGTCACACGGCGACGATGACCCAAACAAACATACCCTAACAAAACCCTAACCCTAACAAAAACCTAACCAAATCTACAAAAAAAAATTGAATTTTGAAAATTAGGCTCTACAGACACTGATCACAATGGATCCTCAGAGAGCCCAATCTGTTTGATACTTTAATCTCCCTCCTGTGCCAGACAAACATGGTACAAACCATGCTGCCCTAAGCCGGAGGGCTTCCACCGTACGGTGGGAGAATAAATGCTGCAGACTGAATGCAAAACGGACCGCCCACATTCACAATCAAGCTCTAGCAGGCATTCATTTCGTTCTACTTTGCGCCTCTCCATTTAGCGCTGTAAGGGTCTCACGGACTGTGCCGGAGTTGACCCGAGGTCATCCGTTGCCACAGTGAACGAACATGGCGACCGTCTAACTGGGCGAATTGATATCAGTCGCTACTCACCGATATATATTTCCGCAACATATAGTTCTAGGGTAATTTGTCAAAAAGCTGCCTTCAAACTGTGTGAAACTGGCGTTTTGAAATACATTGAATAACTGTTTAGTGTATTTCGAGATAAATATGCATTTTGCGATCAGTGAAACAGTCAGATAGAACAGCTCTGGTTTTTACAAGAATCCTGTAAAAATGGCGACACCCCTACAGAGGTAAATGCAGCGTAGCGCAAAGCACCATGGGAGAGGATGATTCACAATATTTGACAGCTAATTTCGTTGACGTCCGCGCCCACGGATACTAGGTGTTTCGCACTGTTGTCTGGCCTGTGGGACATTGAATGGTAGATGTCTGCGTATATTTTCAATAAATTATGAAGAAAAAAAAAAAAAATCCTAAATGCTCTGCTCTTTCATCTTAACCAAAATAATGTCAAGCCGACGCTACCATACGCTGACCTCTATATGACATAGAAAAAGAGGTCCATTTTCTACGTCATAGAAAAAATGATTAATTTTCATAATTTATTGAATATCTATGCAAACATCTACCATCCAGTATCAAATATGCTAGGGTAACTGCATGCGGCGTTTCGTGTCGTGCCCAAACAGGAAATCTGATTATAGAAATAGACACACTTCTGAGCTGTACTCCACGTAAACGTATTTAATGCACAATCTTTCGGCTCTCATGTCCGAGCCTTTATTAAGTGATCTGTTGAATTTCATGAAATTGCCAGTAAATATATATAAATATATAAATAAATATACCGACATGAGAGTCGAAAGCTTGTGCATTATATATGTTTAAGTGAAGTACAGCTCTTTAAGTTTATCTATTTCTATAATCAACGAACCCACGTATGAGTCTAACACAGTATATCAGAAAATCTGACGTCTTTTGGTATGTAACGGTCTCTTTCATTATTAAGTATTTTATATCGTGAACAAATCAAATAAATCTATTCGCTACATTTTAAAATGTATAAATCTTTCTTATCACTTTTACCATGTGTGCGCATTCGCCGAAAGCAAAATTTTTAAAATATTTCAACGTATCGGTACTGCATGGAATCCATATGATTATAACAGAGTATGGAAAATTTGATTTAAATGTAAAATTGGTAACTTACACGAAAAAGGTATCTTGTGTTCAGTTTTCGAAAGTGCTATCTTGTCAGTTGTATCGTCTTAAATCATAGCTTTAAGTATAGTCTAAACTCGGGATTTACAAAACGAAAGATACAATAAAACAATTCTTGTTATTTTGTGCTAAATCGTAAACCTAAACATGTTGGGGTGTTTTGGGGGCATTCGGCATCAGAAAGCATTGGAAACAGCTAAATTGACAAAATAAAGGATGTGTGATTTTTTACATGCGTGCGAAAAACTTCTTTTTTTTTTAATCCAAAACTTGCTAAAACATATTTTTCTGGAATATGTTGAAGAATACATACTGAAAAATCAACCTGGAAAAATTATGATGGTCAGTTGCATAAAAATGAATTGGTTCATCAAAATGTAGGCTACTTCTCGGCCTATTTTGGCATTTTTTAAAGCTTTTATAGGGACGATTTTCTCTTGTAACAAAAATAGGACAACTCAAACCAAAATTATATTTTCGTACAAGATATGAGGAAGTTTGATCATTTGAACGTATCAAGTATACTTTTGATTTGAGGTGTCATGTTTTTGTGACAAGAGAGAATCTTCCTTGTAAATGCCTCAAAAATACCAAAATATGACCAGGAGCACATGTTGATGAATCATAACTTCATCTTTATTAAGTTGACCATCGTAATTTTTTCAAGGGTGCATACTTCAGCATATATGGTTTTGTAGCTTTTGGATTGACAAAGGGAATCAGCTTTATTACCGTAACAAGCAAAGAAGTTTTTCCCATGTAACTATCACATATCCTTCATAGACACCTGATACTCGTTGACCAACTCCAAAGGATATATGTGATGTTAATATGTGATGATAGGCCGAATAAAGCTGATATTTTTCAAACAAAAACCTTAAATCTAAGTTTAGATCTAGATGCTGAAAAACCACTGCAGCTGATTGTATACAAACGAAAATCTGATCTTGATCAAAATGTATGTCCAACTGACCATTGCAACTGCAAGTTCCATGCAGCGGCTCATGTGGATATGGGACCGCGACTTCTTCAGGTTGCACATCCATATTATCGTTTACATCGCTGTCGCTGCCAGACTGCGTGAATCTTTCTGTACGGTACCGGTACTCTAAACCGAAAGAGTAATCAAACTTTCGGTTGATTCGTCTCTTCCCGTTTCCGACACATTTTCTCTAGACTTCGACAGTTTCCTGGCGTTCCCCTAAAGCACAACTGACGTCACGAGCAGCGCCAAATGTTGGAAAATCAGGAGGAGATAAGCGATGGCTTTTTTCATTCTGATTTCGAACACAACTCCGGGAGCAGATTTGTATTAGCAAATTTAGAGCAAACTATGCCCCTCAAATTCAAAATAACTCGTCAGATGATTTTTTCTCAACAGCATAGCAACATAATAAGAAATACGAAGATGCGCATCTGAAAACCCCTCGGCTCTGGGCGCCAGCCATTCATAATATATTCAATATGAACCAAGATTTCAGGAACACCAAGCAGTCAAGTGACAAATATACAGATTCTGAACAATTTTGCAATTAGAAATGGCCTCTAAGGTTTCCGTCCAATCAGAGAAACTGGTATTCATTACATAACTCTCTTGATGCATCAATGACCGAGATAGAGATCATTAATGATTTTGCATAAATTAAAGATGGCCACCCATCCTTCCCGCCACTCAGATGAACTGATGTGGTTATATTCATTGCAAGTCTCTTGATATATCGATGCTGTATACCAAGTTTCATATAGAACACTGAAATGGTATCAAAGATATAGATCATTAAAGATTTTGCATAAATTAAAGATGGCCACCAAGGTTTCCACCCAATCAGAAAAACAGAACTGTCATTTATCGTAAGTCTATTGATGCATCGATGATGTATACCAAATTTTACATCGAGCACTTTAACGGTATCAGAGATAGAGATCATTAATGATTTCGCATAAATTAAAGATGGCCGCCCATCCTTTCCGCCACTCAGAGGAACTGATGTGGTTATCCATTGCAAGTCTCGTGATACATCAATTCTGTATACCAAACTTCGTATAGAAAACTGAAATGGTATCAAAGATATACATCATTAAAGATTTTTGCATAAATTAAAGATGGCCATCAAGGTTACCGCCCAATCAGAAACACCAGAACTGTCATTTATCGTAAGTCTATTGATGCATCGATGATGTATACCAAATTCTACATCGAGCACTTGAACGGTAGCAGAGATAGCGATCCTTAATGATTTCGCATAAATTAAAGATGGCCGCCCATCCTTCCCGCCACTCCGAGGAACTGATGTGGTTATACATTGCAGGTCTCTTGATACATCGATGCTGTATACCAAGTTTCGTATAGAACACTTGAATGGTATCAGAGATATATATCAAAGATTTTGCATAAATTAAAGATGGCCGTCAAGGTTTCCACCGAATCAGGGAAACTGGTTTGGTCATTCCTTTGAAGTTTCTTGATGCATCGATGATCTATACCAAGTTTCATACTGAACAGTGAAATGGTACCTGAGATACACAAGATTAATGGTTTCACATAAATTAAATATGGCCGCCAAAGTTTCCAACCAATCGGGTCCGGATTCAATAGGGTTCTGGGTCATGAGCATATGGATGTGCAGTACAAGTTTGGTGTGCCTAGGGTAAGTCGTTCTAAAGATATCTTGGTAACGATAAAGCTGTGATGGTTTCGCATAAATTAAAGATGGCCGCCAAAGTTTCCAACCAATCGGGTCCAGATTCAATAGGGTTCTGGGTCATGAGCATATGGATGTGCACTGCAAGTTTGGTGTGCCTAGGGTAAGTTGTTCTAAAAATATCTTGGTAAAGAGAAAGGTGTGACGGACAGACGGACAGACGGACGGACGTACATGACGACGACAATACCCTTCGGCCAAATTTTGGCCGAGGGGTAAAAACTGAAAATCGAAAAACCTTTGCAGTTCACTTTTAAGACTATATATGTTTTCTTTTTGTTGTGAGGGTTGATTGCGGATGCAAACAGTTAAGAAAACAACTGAATCGACCAATACAAATTCGAAGTTTTCATAAACCGTGTTAAAATCTGCATTGAAACGACGTCAGTAAACAATTTTTAGAAACCTGTAAATGCCACTCATTTCAAACGCAGCTCTCTCTTTAAACAAGACATATAACTGCTATCAGTGATATATAAATATTGTTGAAGAAATGAAATTTGGTATGGCGTATAGCCAGCCCCTGAGCATATCTACATATGAAATGAATTTTAAAAGAGAAAGAATAAATTGGTCGTCAGCGGGATTCGAACCCACGACACTGGCTTATCGCGCCGAAGCTCTACCTACTGAGCCTTGAAATTCATTTCATATAAGTATTATTGTCAGAGAGTTTGAAAATATTATTGCTTATTTATTCATTTGTTAATTTGTTAAATGATGTTTTAAAGATGTATTACCAGAATCTGTCTTTTAATCTGCCATATGGCCACCAGCAGAAATAGAGAACATACACGCATTATCGTTTGCTATCTGATTTACGATCGTGGCAAAGCAGGTAGCATCACTGACAGGTCGAGTGTTAACACCTTTGTTAATAGCAAATACAACACCTTTAATCTTCTGTCCATTCGCCAGACCCACAACATCCGAAATTCAAAACATAGTCAGTTTTCAAATGAAAATGGAAGCAAGAAGAAGGTAAGTATTTCTACAACAGTATGGAACACGTTCTGCACTTTGTTGATATAACTGGACAAACTTTGTGTGATGAAAACTTGTTGAGTTTGACCTACTTTCGATTTTTTCAACCAGTTCCATGTTGTGGCATGCGAAAAAACGATTCTAATATACCTAAATTTCAAATCAATTTGGAAGCAACAAAAACATTTTTATTGTAATTCAATTTAACACATCTTCTTTACTAGTATTTGAAAAAGGTGACTCGAACTGGACAAAATTAATCTCTTGGAAGCAAATAAAGGAAATTTCCCGTTCAAGACTACTATCCCATACAAATCCAGGTTAATTTTGCAGAGCTGTCAAGACATGTCAGCTATCTTCCCTTACCTGCCAAAGTTGGGACATGACAGACGAAAACAATGTCACACACGAACATGGGCGCTTAAAATACAGTAAGCAACTTTGCTGCAATCGGTGCACAAATACAAAGCTGGGTTATACACAAAATATAACTGCTCTATTTCCTGCAAGCTTTGCCCCCTCAACATTACCAAAAGGTTACATTAGCCATTCTCGTCTTTGCCATCATATTAAAAGTGTAGAAGAACAAGTTAAAGGAACTATGGTGGCCGATAAGGGACATCGCTGCATTGTTTCAGGTATGTGGTTTTATAACACGAAGGCAGGATGCGAAGCGCGAAGTCCAAACACGAAGCCAGGATGCGAAGTGCGAAGGCAGGATGCGAAGCGCGAAGTCCAAACACGAAGGCAGGATGCGAAGCGCGAAGGCAGGATGCGAAGCGCGAAGTTCAAACACGAAGGCAGGATGCGAAGCGCGAAGGCAGGATGCGAAGCGCGAAGTCCAAACACGAAGGCAGGATGCGAAGCGCGAAGGCAGGATGCGAAGCGCGAAGTCCAAACACGAAGGCAGGATGCGAAGTGCGAAGGCAGGATGCGAAGCGCGAAGTCCAAACACGAAGGCAGGATGCGAAGCGCGAAGTCAAAACAAGTGCCACTGCGCATGACCCGATGAAAGCGAGGCCAGGCCGCCATTTGAATTATTTTATTTACCAATGCCGAGATCAGAGTATAGTCGCCTTTCTCGTCGGGATGGTTTACATGAAGAATAAAGTCTGTATATGCTTAGATACACGAGTACAAGACCAGTCTTTCTTTATTACCGGAACCATTTCGTCACTCGATACAGTCAAAATCGCTGATTTTCTTGATTCAAAGTATAGTTCATTTATGCTCGATTTTATTGAAGACAGCGTCATCCGTCAATATTTTAACGTCGGATATATCGTCGGAAATTCTTCATATCAATCACGACATCGGCTATACAATAATAATATGGTCGGAAATTTTACATAATATTGCAAAACATACAATAAATGTTTCACAGAAACCAAGCATAATAGTATTACATATCATACTGTATCACAGAAACTTAACATATTAAATACTGGTATATATATAGGCATGGATATTTTGAGTCATCCGGGAAGTGAAATAGAAGAAATAACGAATAAATCTGGTCAACCGGATAGTATATTGTAACACCAACGTTGCGACATTCACCAAAATGTCTTCAACAGGGATATATAATTGTATCACAGGACCAGAATATGATTACAAAATATGGAGGACGACAAATGAAGTTGGACGCAAAATTAAAACTAAACAGGAAAAAAAATAAAGGATCAAATTTTTTAAATCCCCAGCCTTGATAATAAATTTGACTAAATCAATCAGTTGTCGGTAACAAAATCTCTCAGCATTAAGAATACTGGAAAATTTCAACTTGGTGATAACACGATAGGCAAGATGGGAAGCGCGAAGTCCTTTGGTAACACGAAGGCAGGATGCGAAGCGCGAAGGCAGGATGCGAAGCGCGAAGTCCAAACACGAAGGCAGGATGCGAAGCGCGAAGGCAGGATGCGAAGCGCGAAGTTCAAACGCGAAGGCAGGATGCGAAGCGCGAAGTTCAAACACGAAGGCAGGATGCGAAGCGCGAAGTTCAAACACGAAGGCAGGATGCGAAGCGCGAAGTTCAAACACGAAGGCAGGATGCGAAGCGCGAAGGCAGGATGCGAAGCGCGAAGTCGTGTTTGGACTTCGCGCTTCGCATCCTGCCTTCGCGCTTCGCATCCTGCCTTCGCACTTCGCATCCTGCCTTCGTTTTTGGACTTCGCGCTTCGCATCCTGCCTTCGCGCTTCGCATCCTGCCTTCGTGTTACCAAACCACATACCTAGCGATGTCCCTTATCGGCCACCATAAGGAACCGACGAACTCGGACCCGACTAGCCCGAAAACATCGCCTAAGGAGTCGATTTTTTTTTTTACCCTATATTTACCTATCACAGCTTCTGAGTTAGGACCCGACAAACAAGTACAGTATGTAGGTGGCTGTGGATGTCTGTCTTGTTTTAGGAGTATTACCAGTATTACATCATAGTATTCCTGTCTTACCCGTACCAGGTCTGCTCCCCGCCTCCCCCCCTACCAAACTTTCTGCGCTGTTTCCGGAACGACAAAAAATTGATAGCTGGCACTCTGTGACTTCATATTTTATCATATTGGGGTCATTTTGAGCCTATTGCATAACAACCCGAGCTGAGGATGATAGGTAAATTGAATATGGCGGCCACGTGGGGTACCATAACAGTGATGTTTTCGTCATATTTCTTTAAAATTTCTGCTTTTCCGCGATGAAAAATGAGGAAAAAACTATTTTATTTCACATCACCTTAATATTTTCTAATTTATCATCCAGTTTTTGCGGAGAAATTACATAAATAGAAAATTAGAAAAATCTGACCAAAAAATCGACAAGAAAATGCCTTTTTGAAAATGACTTCACCATGACGTCATCAAAGCTGCCATCTTTAATTTTTTTAACATTTTCTGGTAGAGTTTGGCCTGGACAGGTCCCAAGAAGTCCAGGCCAGATAGGGTTAAAATATCATCCAATGATTTGTGGCTCTAACAAAAGTCATCTTAGATACAGTGTTGATGGTGTTCAATTGAACCAATTGCAAATTATGCTAAACGAAGTTGACACAAATCAGAGACCGTCCCTACTGAACGGATGAAAATCACCAACGGTTACATATTAAAAACCATTTTCATGCACAGTAGGTGCCAACAATTGCACCCAGAACATGTGATATATGGATACACTACCTTGGAATAATGGTACAATCTTCCAGGCACCTATGACACCACGTGACATGAATTGACCAAGCGATCCTTCCAGGAAAGCTATAGGTATTCCCAGTAGTAGGACAGCCAAAGCGTAAGGTATCAGAAAAACACCTGCAATAGATTAACGATTAACGAGTAGCTATAGGTTTTACAAGTAGTGGGACAGCCAAAGAGTAAGGTATCAGAAAACACCTGCAATGAATTAACAATTAACGAATAGCTATAGGTATTCCCAGTAGTAGGACAGCCAAAGCGTAAGGTGTAATAGATTAACGATTAACGAGTAGCTATAGGTATTCCCAGTAGTAGGACAGCCAAGGTGTAAGGTATCAGTAAAACACCTGCATTGAATTAACAATTAAAGAGTAGCTATAGGTATTCCCAGTAGTAGGACAGCCAAAGCATAAGGTATCAGAAAACACCTGCAATGAATTAACGATTAACGAGTAGCTATAGGTTTTCCAAGTAGTGGGACAGCCAAAGCGTAAGGTATCAGAAAAACACCTGCAATAGATTAACGATTAACGAGTAGCTATAGGTTTTCCAAGTAGTGGGACAGCCAAAGAGTAAGGTATCAGAAAACACCTGCAATGAATTAACAATTAACGAATAGCTATAGGTATTCCCAGTAGTAGGACAGCCAAAGCGTAAGGTGTAATAGATTAACGATTAACGAGTAGCTATAGGTATTCCCAGTAGTAGGACAGCCAAGGTGTAAGGTATCAGTAAAACACCTGCATTGAATTAACAATTAAAGAGTAGCTATAGGTATTCCCAGTAGTAGGACAGCCAAAGCATAAGGTATCAGAAAACACCTGCAATGAATTAATAATTAACGAATAGCTATAGGTATCCCCAGTAGTAGAACACAGCCAAAGCGTAAGGTATCAGCAAAACACCTGCAACTAATTAACAATTAACGAGTAGCTATAGGTATTCCCAGTAGTAGGACAGCCGAGGTGTAAGGTATCAGTAAAACACCTGCAATAAATTAACGATTAACGAGTAGCTATAGGTTTTCCAAGTAGTGGGACAGCCAAAGCATAAGGTATCAGAAAAATACCTGTAATAGATTAACGATTAACGAGTAGTTATAGGTTTTCCCAGTAGTAGGACAGCCAAAGCGTAAGGTATCATTAAAACACCTTCATTAGATTAACGATTAACGAGTAGTTATAGGTTTTTCAAGTAGTGGAACAGCCGAAGCGTAAGGTATCAGAAAAACACATGGATGGATTTCAGTTCACGATTTGTATATTGTTGAACTGTATCGTTTATAGTTTTTATAATCTGTATATAGGCATAGATCAAATTTCACCAACCTTTCATCTCAAAGAGTGCGATATTTCCAGTCATTTTCATCGCAAATATCTTATGTAATAGAATATAAGTTTTCTTGTAAACGTCTGATTTGCAAACAAACCCAAGTGGGACATTACAAAATAACAAATTGCTGCATAACAATAGGTCATACAGAGTTTGGACGAATGAGTTCAGATTTAACGTCAGTAGTATAGTCATGGTATATTGACTCACATTGACCTGGCGTTCGTGGAGGTCACGTGAAGGTCAAGTGCACTATAGTTCCGGCACAGGTTACGTGGTTGCCATGGTGACGTCACTTCCGTGACCTTAGTGGCATGTATTCCTCCGCCGAGATGCGGTCTGGCGGTGCTGCGGTCGTGGGGAGAAGCTTCCGAGGAGAGAAAGTAGTCTCGAGACTTCAAATACGCTGCGTCTTAATCTTCGGCAATCTCTGGGAATCTTCGGCAATGTCCGGCCCTCTCCGGGCCAATAGATAGCCGTTATCCGCCGTTGCGAAGCATCAATGGTATTCCACAGGGTCCCCGACAATATCGCCATCTATTTGCCCATGTTAAATGGCCAGTGGTGAACCCTCAGTTTCTTAATACAGTGGGAGAATGGAAAGGTCCCAGCGGGAATTGAACCCGGGTCGCTTTATCTAGAGGCAGACACGTTATCCTTTACGCCAAGAGTCATATGCTACAAACCAAGGTTGAAAATAGCATATATATGTTTACAACTATCACTGTATTGCCCATACTGCCGCACTGACCAATGTTTAACCTAATGGCAAATTTACTCCTGGTCATTGCAGTATGGGTTGTTTGGTCTTGTTTTTCACTTCTCACCACGTAGAACACGACGGGCGGGGCCACGAAGCTAAGCGGTGAATTTTTTTGAAAAAGTCACTGTGCGCATGCGTAGTGGGTAAATAGCGCTGGGTGGACGTTTTGAGGGCGAGAGGGACCCCTAATGGTCCGATGGTGTCGTATGAGGTCTTATTTTGAAGCTCTCGTGGAGGAGCATCCGGCGGGAGGGGTGTGACTTGGAACTTCATATACCTGTACATGTACATGGCCAGATTACATGTACAGGCACATAGTACATGTATAGGCACATAGTACATGTACAGGGATATGCAAATAATACTTGGACTTGCGCAGAGTATATGCACATGAACATGCACAAAGTACATGTACATGTACTTTCGCTACTACTCGTACTGATGACGTCACCGATGACATCACATGCTGTGGGCACCCCTCAAATTGGGGTCTACACCCCGAGAGCTAGAAAATGACACCGCCCGCGACGCTGGTCCATCTCTACCCCAAACACACCCCACGCTCCCCCAAAATGACCACTTTACTTACTACACCCCAACTGCGCATGCACAGATTGACGCGACTTGCAATAAAAAACACGCCATTCTGACTCTACCCCACACAAGCTTCACTTTGACACCTCCCACGACCCATTCGGACCAATAGTGGTCCATCTCTACCCCAAACCCCCCGCACCCCCAAATGCCTGCTTTCTATACTACGGCCAGACTGCGCCTGCGCAGAATGTTGAAAACGGACGATACATTAGACCAGTCGGATGCTCCTCTACGAGAGCTTCGAAATAAGACCTCATACGACACCATCGGACCACTAGGGGCTCACCTAGACCCCAAAACGTCCATCCAGTATGGACCTATCCACTGAGACAGTAGGCCTATGGGCCTATCCAGACCTCCGTTTACTTTTCGAAAAAAATCACCGCTTAGCCTCTGGACCCCGCCCATCGTGTTCTACAGCCCGAGACGAGAAAAACAAGACCAAACAACCCATATCGCAATGAACAAGTGTGAATTTCTCAGCATGGACCTATCCCCCTGAGCCAGTATGGGCCTATATAGGGATCTAACCGGTACCTGAACTTTTCAAAAAAATTCACCACTTAACTTCGAGATCCGTCCCATTGTGTGCTACGTGGCGAGACGAAGAAAACAAGACCAAACAACGCATACCGCAATGAACATGTGTGAATTGCCCAGTATGGGCCTATGGGCCTATCCAGACCTCCATGAAATTTTCGAAAACTTTCACCGCTTAACTGCGAGATCCCTGCGAGATAGCAAGTGTCAAACTCATCCAATGAAAGCTGACACCTTCAGAAAACTTTCCATGTACAGGTGTACATGTATATATCGAAACTAAGAATAAACTTCGATATCGTGCCAACAGACATAAATCAGACATCAGTCTAGACAATGAAGGCCCGGTCAATGAGCATTTTAATCTACCGGAACATTCATTTCAGCACCATTTTCAAATTATGCCAATAGAAAGAATTCCTACATTTCCAACACAAGAAGAAACTGACAATCACCGCACACTTCGTGAATCTTTTTGGATCTGCAAAACACTCCAAACACGGCAACCCTTTGGTATGGACCAAGGTAAAGTTGCTAACAAAGAGTTTATTCCCTTCGTTCTCCAATATAGCCGTAGGAGTGTTGAAGCGGCCCGTATACTGAAGGAGGAATACGAAACACTCCAAACAAAACTCCGCTTGCCATTTAATCTGAGACCTATCATAGCGTACTCAAAAAATCGGAGCTTACCCGATTTATTGGGAAGGAGTAAACTTCATCCCATATCGTGATCATTATCACGTGAAATTCTACATGGCATAAGCTAATATATAGCGACCCTATTTGAACTCTATACGAAACTTGTCTCTAGGAACATTTTTAAGATAAGAGATTTATAAATCACTGTGCCCGTGCCTTCCATATACATGTACATTATCATTGGTAAATTACTTAGACAAAACCCTCAAAATTTGAACAAAAATTAAAATTTCATCTCCTAAATAACACAGGTACATCCTCTAATCATAAGAAACATGTGTACCAAGTTTCATAATCATTCAGTGACAGCTGACAACTGCAGCACACTGTGATGTACACGCAAAACTCTATCATTTGCCATAATTTGGAGAAAAATTCATATTTCATCTCAAAAATAGCACAGGTACATCCTCTAATCATAAGAAACATGTGTACCAAGTTTCGTAATCATCCAATGAGATCTGACAACTGCAGCAAACTTACCATGTACATGTACATTTTTCAAAAGTGGAAGGCACGGGCACAGGGATTTATAAATCTCTTATCTTAAAAATGTTCCTAGAGACAAGTTTCGTATACAGTTCAAATGGGGCCGCTATATGTAGAGGCCTACTGTACAATTCACCTTAGAAACTGAAAACTCTATCATTTGCCATAATTTGGAGAAAAATTAATATTTTATCTCAAAAATAGCACACGTACATCCTCTAATCATAAGAAACATGTTTACCAAGTTTCATAATGATCCAATGACCGCGGACAACTGCAACCAACTTTCCAAGTGCAGATGTACATGTGCAATTCAGCTAAACGCAAAACTCTATCATAGGGATTTTAACATTGGAGCACCCCAAGGGTAGTACCCCCAGGTGGAGTGCCCACCCCCATATTTTTTTATTATTTTTTTTATATTTTTTCTAAATTTTCTAGATTTTTTTGAATTTGCTAAACCAAGAACCTTATCATTTCCTGGCTGGGACACCGACACCGCCGACGACATCCTCTTTACCCCTCACAATATCTCCCCTTTACTTCATTAGGCGAGATAAAAACAAGACCAAACAAACCATACCGCAATGAACATGTGTGAATTGCCCAGTATGGACCTATCCACTGAGCCAGTATGGGTCTATAGGCCTATCCAGACCTCCGTGAACTTTTCGAAAAGTTTCACCGCATAGCTCCGAGACCCTTCCCATCGTATTTTACGTGGCGAGACGAAGAAAACAAGACCCCACAACCCATAGTAAAATCCACAAAAAAATGACAAATCCTCAATTTACATGCACCCACCCATGGCTTGATAGGCAGGCCCCGATAAGCCCGGGGGACCGATATTAGCCCTTTTGCACATGGTTGATATGGGTTTTCCCCTATTTTAGGGGTAAAGTCCGTGTTCCGCTTTTTAAATTTTCGGGGACAAATCCTCAATTTACATGCACCCACCCATGACTTGATCGGCAGGACCCGATAAGCCCGGGGACCGATATTAGCCCTTTTGGATATGGTTGATAGGAGTTTTCCCCTATTTTAGGGGTAAAGTCCGTGTTTCGTTTTTTATATTTTCGGGGACAAATCCTAATTTTACATGCACCCACCCGAAACTCGGATGTTGAAGAGTACCCAGATGGAAGACTGATTCACAATACGACGCAATACGACGACATTCTCCGTTTTCCCCTATTTTAAGGATAAAGTCCGTGTTCCGCTTTACATATTTTCGGGGACAAATCCTCATTTTACATACACCCATCCATGTCTTGATCGCCCTGGAAGAGTGCTTTACTTTGACATCTCACTCGACCCAATCGGTCCAATAGGGGCCCCTCTCGCTCCTGAAGATTGCCGAAGAATTTTCCCCGGCTCCTCGCGTATTTGGGACTACTTTCTGTCCGAGGAAGCTTTTTTGACCGCATTACCGCCAGACCACATCACCGCGGAAGAATACATGCTCAGGGGTCACTTTGCCGGAACTATAGTGCACCTGACCTCTGTGACCTACCCCAATATTCTAATTTTTTGAGACGGCGTTACAAAATTGATGCATCATGGGATAGAGTGCACTCAGCGGTGAATTTGTCGCCAGGTCAATGTGAGTCAATATACCGTGACTATACTACTAACGTCCCTTTCAACAATATTTCAGTCATATCACGAAGATCCCATATTAGTCGCTTCCCACGACAAGCTTAGGGTGGCTGGGGTTGCATTCTGGTAGAGGGCAAGATGGGGAGAGATGAGGAAAGCTGAAAATATCAGGAGAGGGAAAATGTGATAAAATAGAGAAAAACATGATAGGAAAGGGACTCCAGATACAAGAAAGGGAAAGAAAGAATGCCAGGAAAGGTGCCCCGCCCCGGCCGTACAGAGTTTGGAATCGGCTGTGTCTTGAACACAACATACAATAAGCTGTCTTACGAAGTAACTAGCATACTACCGACATTGCTGCAGTATCTCACGGAGTAATTTAACTTACCTCCACCATTCCTGTAGCAGACGTAGGGGAAGCGCCAGACGTTACCGAAACCCACACCCATACCCACAATCAGGAAGAGGAAATCTATCTTCCTCGTCCAAGTTTCTCTCTTTGTGTCGCTGGTCCCATTCTTGTGATCCTTTGTTTCCTTTTCCATCTTTAAATTTCTACAAAAAGAATTCTATAAGATTTCTGACGATTTCAGCCGTGAGTATATCTGAGACGTTTTAGCACGCCTGTGTGAAATGTACAAGCGCCATGTCATGACAAGCGGAGGTGTTCATTTGGAAGATTCTGTTTTACAAGGCGGGTGAGGAGGGGTCAAAAATGCTGTCTGCTTCTATACAGTCGAATAAACAAACAAGTAAATTACAAGAAGGGATTGTTATCTCTTCTTGAACTGTTGTTTCAATCGTGAATTTGATTAACCCTACCCCCCCCCCCCCCGGCTGCGATACACCCCAAATCGCCAAGGCCAGATAGAGTTAAAATGCAACACAAAGAATCAATCCCCAATAATAGATCACAGAAACTCGTTCATTGAATATGACACGATGGCAAAAGGCACGCCGGGGGAACGTTCCAACAAACATGGCATATAGGGGAGAAAGGTTGACAAATTTTACGGTATTTTTCAACCTTTCATTCAAAACTTTGTTGATAATCAATTCAAGTAGTCAGTGCTATAGCGCTTCGCTCTTGCACTAAAATAAACATTTCTCACCCTATGAAAACATAATTTCTTAAATATAGCCAGAAATGCGTGATCATTTTCGCTATGGAAAGGTCACGTGGAGACTGAGACTACTGTTCTAAATGATTATCGTTAGCATATATACATATGGATTCCAACTAATCCCAGACTCGCGGGCTCTCTCTCCAGTGTTCAATACTAATCCCAGACTCGCGGGCTCTCTCCCCAGTGTTCAATACTAATCCCAGACTCGCGGGCTCTCTCCCCAGTGTTCAATACTAATCCCAGACTCGCGGGCTCTCTCTCCAGTGTTCAATACTAATCCCAGACTCGCGGGCTCTCTCTCCAGTGTTCAATACTAATCCCAGACTCGCGGGCTCTCTCTCCAGTGTTCAATACTAATCCCAGACTCGCGGGCTCTCTCTCCAGTGTTCAATACTAATCCCAGACTCGCGGGCTCTCTCTCCAGTGTTCAATACTAATCCCAGACTCGCGGGCTCTCTCTCCAGTGTTCAATACTAATCCCAGACTCGCGGGCTCTCTCCGCAGTGTTCAATACTAATCCCAGACTCGCGGGCTCTCTCCCCAGTGTTCAATACTAATCCCAGACTCGCGGGCTCTCTCCCCAGTGTTCAATACTAATCCCAGACTCGCGGGCTCTCTCTCCAGTGTTCAATACTAATCCCAGACTCGCGGGCTCTCTCTGCAGTGTTCAATACTAATCCCAGACTCGCGGGCTCTCTCTCCAGTGTTCAATACTAATCCCAGACTCGCGGGCTCTCTCTCCAGTGTTCAATACTAATACCAGACTCGCGGGCTCTCTCTCCAGTGTTCAATACTAATCCCAGACTCGCGGGCTCTCTCTCCAGTGTTCAATACTAATCCCAGACTCGCGGGCTCTCTCTCCAGTGTTCAATACTAATCCCAGACTCGCGGGCTCTCTCCGCAGTGTTCACTACTAATCCCAGACTCGCGGGCTCTCTCCGCAGTGTTCAATACTAATCCCAGACTCGCGGGCTCTCTCCCCAGTGTTCAATACTAATCCCAGACTCGCGGGCTCTCTCTCCAGTGTTCAATACTAATCCCAGACTCGCGGGCTCTCTCTCCAGTGTTCAATACTAATCCCAGACTCGCGGGCTCTCTCTCCAGTGTTCAATACTAATCCCAGACTCGCGGGCTCTCTCTCCAGTGTTCAATACTAATCCCAGACTCGCGGGCTCTCTCTCCAGTGTTCAATACTAATCCCAGACTCGCGGGCTCTCTCTCCAGTGTTCAATACTAATCCCAGACTCGCGGGCTCTCTCTCCAGTGTTCAATACTAATCCCAGACTCGCGGGCTCTCTCTCCAGTGTTCAATACTAATCCCAGACTCGCGGGCTCTCTCTCCAGTGTTCAATACGTACATGTAGTAGAATTACTTATACCAACACGAGACGTTACTCGTGAAATTGCAATCACATCGAGCAGACGCCCATATCCATTCTCGTCAAGCCCCATGTGCAATGGGAAAATAGACGTAATGTATTTTACTATTTTAGGAAAATTCTTTTGGCCAAAGGTACAGTCCGTCTCTGAAAAGTTCTGCATACCAAGTCTACGGACAGAAGTGAGGTCAGGCAATCAAACACAATACCGGTATCACAAAATCGCCACCTTAAAATTTGTTCTCTTCGAATGGGCGTATAGGCGGAAACGGCCATTGAGAGAGTGTCCATGGAGTTTATCTGATCAGGCTGTAACATAATTATCGTCGATATATAGCAGAAATATGACTGAATGTGATTCACTTTCCCTGTAACATAATTGCTTTACACAACGACGCTATTAAGTATCTATTTTGACAAATTCCACTTTCCAATCATAGCTTTGGTAATATATAAAACCCCGATTTGTTTTCAATTTGACCTAGTTTGTGAATTGTGGATGACCGTCATGTCTGGTCAAGTATTGGTTCGTGACTTTGGGTCATCGCGCCTGCCTAGTACACACCTCGGGTAACGTTACTTCCGGATCGCGGCTGGATGAACATAAATCCACCAAACTCGTAAAAATTCCGGAAACACAGAGTTTACATGAAACTCTTTATAATTTTCATGTGGCAGGAATATTTGAAAGCACACCTATCGGGAACAGTCACGGGACGTTCGGAAAACAAGTCTGAATATAAAGGGCGGGGGTCGAGTTGGACACAGTCACACAACGGACCCAACCGTGATACATAATACGGAAGTATGGCATGTGACATGTCTGTACATATCTGGTGCGTGCCATAGGCAGCAAGAAAGGGGAATCCCCTTCTCCGACCGAATTAGTATCAGACAGAGAGCCTGGGGCTAAAAACGATTTGGATTTGTGATTAATAATAATGAGCCATCGCAGATGACATCTAGTGTGTGCCATATGTAGCGGGGGAGAGGAATGGATAATACCGCTTGATATGCAATCAACATAACCTATATGTCCTGAACCACGTTATAAGTATGGGTCTATGATTAGTTCGATCCGAGTTTCGAGCTTTTTTTGACTAGGGTCATGTCGCTTCACAATTTCAAAACAGAAAATTGCGCATCATGGGAATTCATCTAGGACAAGATAAAAGAGGCTTTATAACGTCGGATAGTTTTATAGATAACATAAGCTCGGAAGGGCTTTTCCGACAAGCAATTGGAAAAAACATCTATAAATCCAAACATAGATGAAGAAAGCATTGTATGGTGTACAAATCTGTAAAAATCCAGATAAACACAGTTTATATAAAGTAGAAATCAAATCTGTACTGTTATGTGCAGTTTTGTGGACGGGGAACCTCCTCAATCGATGCCGTATCAGGTGCGAATCAGTGTGCAGAACTGCTTATATGAGTCCGCCTATCTGAAAACGAGCAGTGGATCGGTGGCTCCTTCTATCCCCAAGGGAGAGCAATCAGAAGGATGATGAAATACTCAGACATGTGTGGAATCGCTCTAGATAATCAGACTGGGATAGTGACTTTGTTCTGGGAATATTGACCTACCAGTTTTTGGTCAAATTTTCTTGCCGTATATGAGCCATGATTTTCACGCCCACCAAATGTGCATGACAGGATTTAAAGAATTCACATTACGCGTTCATGCGTACCCGACCGGTCTGAAGGCGAACCCATTCATCGATTCGCCTATATTCGTTTGAAAGACTGACAATGCCCAACAAGATGGTACAACATAGATATCAGAAACTATAAGAAACTTATAAGAAACTTTTTCGCACCTACCTCTATGTGCTCCAAAATACCACCGTGACAGGCCACCGACAAATCAGAATAATCACAAAATATTTAGCTAATCAAATTGGCGGTTGTATATAAGCGTGCGCTCTGAAGATAGTCGACCCGACCATAATATGAAAACGACTGTCACCGCACTGTCTGGCTTGATTTACAACACATTATTGGTCCGAAAATTAGACGCACGTAATTCCGATTGACCAATATAATTTCATAGATTTGAAATGGTTTTCAACCCAGTCGCTTCTATACCCTAGGTCTGTATATGGGGAGTAGGTCACATATATGTTAAGGCCATTACGGTTCTCAGCGACGAACTCGTGATTGCCTCGACCAACACGTACCCCTATCGTGCCTACATCCATACACGTCTTAAGTCATAATGGACGGCATCCTTGTTCTGCCGGGTACACCACAGAGCAAATATACACAGATCCCGAATGGATAAAATGACAGGGTTATACAGCGAACAGTCGATTCGTAAATCTTTCAGATGTCTGCACGCGTATCTGTTCATGCAAGACGGCTACCTCATCAACGAAGTATACAGAGTGTTCAGTAAATTCCGACTTCCACTTTGCTTTACTGGCCACCGATGTAGCTCCCGACTAAAAGAACGCTACCCGCCTTGTACTTCCGCAAATTGAAACCTATTGGGTCACATAACGGTCAATACCAGCCCAAAACCCCCATTCGAAGAGCTTTCCATCCCTGTTTCAGAATCTGGTCGCCAACCACATCAGTTTCAATAGTTGGTATGATGAGAACCGCTTCAACTTCAAGCATCACGACATCCACTTTCTGGCCCTGCATGTGGACGAGAAGCAAGTTCCAGCACATCCCCCAACAACCGGACTTTAGACAGCGCAAATTATATCCGAAGTTAACAGAACCTCTTTGCGGCGACCAATAAATCAACCAAGCCGAAGGGAATCACAGCGATCTGGACACCTATATTGTGACGAATACACGTTCTGTTTTTCGACCGCACCCCAACGACAATCAGATGACCATCGTAAAGAAAGGCAACTTCAGGACATCCCCCAAACACTATAAATCTGAATTGCTATACTGAGTTCGATAACATCATCCAAATAGACAAGAGCCGAAACGTTCTGGGACTATTCCATCTAACATGCGTACGGAGCAGATCTCAACCGCACTCGACACGACCCGTAACACGAACCATCTTTCTAAAGCGCATTATACCAATCGGCCATCCAGACCCAGCTAGTCATATCGATCAGACCCATGTACAAGTGTGTATAGATCAAAATTATTCAATGTTGTATTGGATACGGGAGATATTCCAGAGTCCTGGGTTACAGGATTAATTTTACCTATTTATAAGAATAAGGGAGAGCCTTCAGACCCAAGTAACTATAGGGGATTCAGTCTTCTTAGCTGTCTTGGAAAGTTGTTCACTAGTATCTTAAACATTCGACTGAATGCATATGCAGAATCGGTTGGTCTTCTTTCTGAAAATCAGGCAGGTTTCCGAAAAGAGCATAGCACTGTTGACCATGTATTTCTATTGAAATCATTGGTGGATATGTGTTTCGATCAGAAAAAGAAACTTTATTGTGCCTTTTTAGACTTCGAGAAAGCATTTGATTCTGTTTGGCGTGCAGGCCTGTGGGGGAAATTAATCGAAAATGGTCTTGATGGAAAAATAGTAAGAGTCATTGCAAATATGTATCAGGGTATTAAGTCCGGTGTCATCAAGGATGATGAGCGATCTGTTTTCTTCTCATACACACGTGGAATTCGACAAGGAGAAAATCTTTCCCCCTTCCTTTTTGCTCTGTATCTGAATGATCTAGAAGAATTTTTAGTGAACTCTGGTGCAAAATTTGTCGAGGTATTCAATGATCCTGTACTTCAAGGAGAGTTGAATTCTTACTTAAAACTGCTAATATTGTTGTATGCGGATGATACTGTTTTAATGGCTTCTTCAGCTGAAGATCTGCAAAAGGCTTTGGATGGCTTCGCAGAGTATTGCTTAGTATGGAAGCTGAATGTCAACTGTAGCAAGTCGAAAATACTTATATTTAGTAAAAGACGAGTTGACCCAACAAAATTTCAGTTCCGGATAAATGGTGTTGTTCTTGAAATGGTCGACAACTACAAATACCTTGGGGTGCTGTTCTTCTACAATGGAAATTTTTTTCGGTGTAGGCGCTATTTATATGATCAAGCTAGAAAAGCCATGTTTGGTGTTATTAAAAAAAGTAGACTCTTATATCTCCCATTTGATGTGCAGTTAGATTTGTTCGACAAAATGGTTATTCCAGTGTTATTATTTGGATGCGAGGTATGGGGATTTGAAAATCTAGATATAGTAGAAAGACTCCAACTTCAGTATTGTAAATTCATCTTAAGACTTAACAAAAGTACAGCTAGCGCATTAGTCTATGGTGAAACTGGTCGTTACCCTTTATCTATCAAAATAAAACTGCGTATGGTTAAATTTTGGGGAAAGTTATTAATGTGTTCCTCTGACAAATACTCGAGCCTTGTGTATAAATTTCGTTTTCGTCTTCATAGATCAGGGAGTTTTGCTTCAAAATGGATTTCCCATGTCGAAAATATATTTACTGCATGTGGTTTAAATTATATATGGGATAATCAAACGTTTTTAAGTATTGATTGGTTGAACACTGTTGTCAGGTTGAAATTAGAAGACCAGTATTTACAGAATTGGCGTGCAGCTATGGAAGATGGTAGTCAATTCATTTTTTACAAAGAATTCAAGCAGTCAATTGATCTAGAAAAATATCTTGTGTGTTTGTCGACCAACAAAGCGTTGTCATTTTTAAGTTCAGATGTAATAATCACAAACTGCCGGTTGTAAGAGGCGGGTATACAGATGTACCGAGAGAGGAACGTATTTGTACATATTGTGATTTAACATCCATTGGTGATGAGTACCACTTTTTACTTGTGTGTCCTTTCTTCCAAGATTTAAGAAAAGATTTTATTCCTGCTAAATTTTGGACCAGACCATCAGTAAACAAGTTTATTTCCATGATGGCTAACCGAACTGCCAGTGTGCAGAATAAAATAGCTACATTTGTACAAAGAGGGATCAAACGTATTGTTTAGTAGAAATCCCTCCCATATTGATTACTATATTATTATAGTTCCGTTTTACTGTATTGCATATCATTATAATCTGATCTGTTGTACTCTTATCTGCTGTTTTCTCCAAAATGTTTTGATTCTGAGAAAGTCGCCATTTGATTATGATTGTATTGTATTAGATTCTCATACCATTATATGCTTGGTTCTGAGAATAAACTTCAATTCAAAATTCAATTCAATTCAATTCATAAGCGTCATAACGACAATACCCTTCGGGCAAAATTTGCCCGAGGGGTAAAAACCACTCTCTACTTACCTCAGAAGTGGTAAAGAAAGTAATGCAACTTGAACTAATAATCAGAGAACAACAAACAGAAGAAACTCAGAAACAAATGGCATGAAATTGAACAAAACTTGTGAGCAAACAAATACCATACTCACAAACACATAACCAGGTATTGTACAACATTATAGGTACATACTTGGAACTCGTGAGTATGCCCAATACCAGATTTCGGAGATTTTAAGTGTAGTTCGTCAACTGACCAATTTTTTCCAACAAAAATTTATGATTTTATGATTTTTATTTTAATTGTATGCTATTTTATGCTGTTCACTCATTCTTGGCAAAATTGTATGCTTTTTATCATTTTATGCCACTCTGGAAGGCCTGATGTTTCTGCCTCTGATGTTGGGATGTAAATCCCCAACTGGGTTGTAACGAAAAATATGTGACACTGGCATTGAAAAAATTAAGTCAACGAAAAATATGTGACACTGACATACAAAATTAAGTGAACGGAATGTGTCACTGACCGAGAGTAAATGAGAAACCCTACAAGATGTTGTGTTTGAATTTAATTGGCCCAACAGGGTATATCCATGTAGGCTCCATGGTATATCCAATCTCAGTATTAAAACCCAGCTGTTTACTCTTCAAGATAACCATATGATAATCCCATCCGCAGACAGAACAGATTGTTCATCCAATCAATGGGCACGAATCAAAGATCATGAACCGCGATTGGTGAAACTATTGGCCCCAGTGTAACTGGTCAGGGTGATACATGCTACAAGTATCATATATTTCCATCATTTCTTGGAGACAACCCTGATTGAGAACAAAATAATTCAATTTTCAATTTTCACCCCCTCGTAAAACCATGGTAAAACCAACTTGGGGACTGACTCCAATGCCTTAACAGCTAGTTTTTTTTGCAATACCTCAGTTGAAACAAAGGATAATTGTAAAACTGAAGTATGCTGACAAAAATATATCTCGTCACAAATCCTGTAAAGATCAGCTGTCGGGAATACATTTTTGTTGTTGTAAATACGACGATTATTTCATTTTTATTATAAATAATAGTTTTAAATAGTGTTTTCATAGACGTTTTCGATGATTATTTCAAATACAGTAATAGTGTGGGAAAGTTTATATTTTAGGCCCGCGCCCTAAACTTTATGAAACTTTCCCACACTGACCGTGCTTAAAATAACTATTGAGCACGATTAGGAAAATATTACTTATATTCTATTGCACTACTCAAATTAATTATCAACAAAGATTATAATGAAAGATTGAAAATATAGTCAACTTGGACTAACTTTCTCCCCTTTGTTGAAAAAAATCGCTCACTGATATTGACACGATGCTTCCGTCTAAGTTGGCATCGTGCCAATATCAGTAGACGAGTTTATGTGGTCTCAAACGGGGGGTTATTCTGTTAGCTGAGACCGGCTGTGTGGAACATACGCGGATATTGGTCTATTTGTGTCGGGTTTTTTTATCAATTTCAGAATGGAAACAAGTTAAACATGATAAAGAAATTCCATTCGGGTTTATTCGATTGTTACTTGTATGAAAGCAGACGTCCCTTTCTTCACCCGACTTGTGAAATATAATCTCTTAAATGAACACCTGCACTTGACGCGTGTCGATTTCACATAACTGGGCTAAAACGTTTCAGATATACGCACGGTTAGCTCACTGTTATTAGCACAAGTGTTATAGAATTCCTATTTTCCAGTGTTATCCTTATGGGAGCTATCTCGCATGCAGTGCGGAGGGGGAACAACGTATAGACACTGTACTATGAATAAAACAAACAGTCTCATTATGCACAAAATCTACACACTTCAGACTCTTCTCCATCTATTTTAGTATTCACCCCGGTGAAAACCTTTTCATCTGGGTGGAAAACTTTTCACTCGGGTGAAAATCTTTCATCCAGGTGAAACGTTTTCACTCGGGTGATACAGTTTCCATCCGGTTGAGAACGTTTTAACCCGTGTGAAAACTGAGGAAATACCACCCCCCCCCCAAAAAAAACACCCAAAGTGAAACAATAAGAGCCCAAGGGGCTTTAATATACGCCCGTACATCTGGAATTACACTAATCCAAATTTCAAAGTTGTTAATCGCCTTGGTGCTAATTGGTAGCTAGCAATCCAGAGAAAGGTCTGAAATTTTGTGCTTACGCGAATGTGTCTATTGACTCAAAAAATTAATGATTTCCTAATTTAATGATTTCCTGACTTTGGGGTCACGGTGACCTCGACCTAAATTTTGGTACTTGAAACATTGTCTCCCCTTAATGTATCAATGGACACAAACAATCATGATTTTTAGCAATTTCATGATTTTGGGATAACAGTGACCTTGACCTACATTTTGGTACGGGGAGTGAGTGGGTGAAATAAACAATATGATTTAGGTTATGTTCCTTTTCACAGCCGGGTGCTCCACGGGGTAGGGTCCTCCACGGGTAAACGTGACATATCGTAGGGTCCTCCACGGGTAAACGTGACATATCGTATCCCCCTAATGTATCTACTGACACAAACAAAAAAAATTCTAATAATATTTGGGGTTTACAGTGACCTTGGCCTTTGACCTAAATTTTGGTACACGAAACATCGTCTCCCCTTAATGTATCAACGGGCACAAAAAAATCATGATTTTTAACAATTCATGATTTTAGGGTCACAGTGACCTTGGCCTTTAGTCTTGAATTCGGTACGTGCCACATCGTATCCCCCTAATGTATCTATTGACACACAAAATGTTATTTTTAATGCTTCTCTGATTTTGGGGCCACAGTAACCTTGACCTTTGAGGTTGATCTAAATTTTGGTACACGACACATCGTGTCCTCGCAATATATCAACGAACACAAAAAATCATGATTTTTAACAATTCTCTGATTTTGGGGGTCGCAGTGACCTTGACATTTGACCTATATTTTGGTACGTGACACATCGTGTCCCTGTAATGTATCTACTGACACAAAAAACAGTTTTTTAATGATTACCTGATAGCTCATAGTGACCTTTGAACTTTGACCTTGTCCTAAGTTTTGGCATGCGACAATTCTTTTCCCCTATGAATCCACTCATATTAGCAATTTCCAATAATTTCCACATTTTTTTGTCACACTGACCTTTGATTGCTGACCTCGACCTCATTTGGTACAACCATCGCCACCCCCCAGGGAATCGACTCACCAATAATTGGAAGTGCAGATAAAAAACTGTCAATGATAAATGATTTCCTGATTTTTAGGCAACCTTTGACCTCTTACCTCGACCTAAATTTCGGTATACGACACATCGTCTCCACCTAGTGTATCCACTCACAAAAATTACAACTGTAGGTAGAAAACGGTCACAGATATAGAACGGACACGAACAGTTCAGTGATTTCCTATCTTTTAGGCCAGTGACATTTGACCTCTGACCGCGACCTTCATTTTTGTACGCGACACATGGTCTTCCGTAGGGTATCCAGATATGTAGATAGAAAACTGTCCCAGATATAGACCGGACACGGGAGACGGACAGAAGTCCACACGGACGGAACCCGCCATCATATAATACGTCCGCCTTTTCGGCGGGCGTATAAAAAGTTTCAGAAAAATCAAGCTCCATCCGTATGTTGTAGAAATCATACACCAGTGTATGGTGTTTCAAGAATCATACATAAACTCTCGTAAGTTGTGTTCATGAAAAAGAATGTGAGATGGAACTGTTTTTTGAACAACCAAGGGGCATAACTGAGGGGGAAACGTTGGATCAGATCAAGAAGGTCACATACACATCTTCACATGATGACAATAATGTGTGGCAAATTTGGAAAGAATCCAACATAACCTCTTTGCTGTGTTGCATTCACAAGAAACGGTAGCTGATGGAGTAATTTTGTTGACGTTCAAGGGCATAACTCTGGAGAAAACATCGGGTCGGGTCGAAAAGGTCACATGCGCATCTCCACATGGTGACGATAATGTGTGGCAAATTTGGAAACTCTTTGCTGCGTTGCGTTCACAAAAACAGTAGCCGATGAAAGTAGTTTTGCAGACGTTGAACACGTAGAACTCCGGGGAAAACGTTGGATCAGATCAAGAAGGTCATATACACATCTTCACATGGTGACGATACTGTGTGGCAAATTTGGAAAGAATTCAACATAACCTCTTTGCTGTGTTGCATTCACAAGAAACGGTAGCTGATGGAAGTAAATTTGTTGGCGTTCAAGGGCATAACTCTGGAGAAAACATCGGATCGGGTCGAAAATTTCACATGCGCATCTCCTTATGGTGACGATAATGTGTGACAAATTTGAAGACTATAGCAAGTACTCTTCGCTGTGTTGCTTTCACAGGGAAAGTTAACGGAAGGGCAGACGCTCGACGGACAGACGCACCGACGGACTGACGGACGGACGAAGCCATACCATAATACGCCCCGTCGAAATTGACGTGCGTATAAAATACAAAACTAAAAAAAGCATGTCGTATATGGGCAACCATACTCAACCTCTCTGCGAAGGCAGAAATAAAAGATTAATGTTGTTGGCCGCGTTATCCTGAATGTCCGAACAAAAGACAGATTTTGAGAGAGGCGGTATGTCATAAAGGAGCATTGGTTCCTTTTATTCTCTTCGTCCTAAATCGAAAGACATCATGGGTGATTTTAAAGAAAATATTTTAAAAGGTAACGATCAAAGGAAACTCAAGGTGTCATTGGATAAATATTCATCAGATACATTGTCTGAACCAAAATAAGAAATATAAGTGAGTATCCAAACAGCACGTATACGCCTAAAAATAAAGTGTTTGAACCTACTTCTCTTCTCTGATCTATTATTACTGAATTATTTCTGAATCGTCACGCTTGACCGATATTACTGCCATTTCAATGGTCCTATTGAGACATGTTTTCTGCTGCCACGGCTACGGGTATGACATCCTGCAGATAAGCACGGTAAATATAAGGCAGGATAGTACCCGAGACCAAATGAAAGAAGTTTTCATTCTGGACTCCGATCTCCGAACTATCGCTTTCGTGGAAGCTGAAGTGGACGAGTGGCTTAGATCGCTTGTATTTACTGCTGGCGATTTGGTGCCAAATTCTAGGAGCGCGGGTTCGAGTCTCGCTCCGGAATGGTCCATCCAGCACAAGTCTCTGTGCTTTACCAAGTGTCATAACAAGGAATCGGTTGGTATATGTAGAGCAAACATATATTATGGGGAGTCAATGCATAAAGAAATTGAACAAGGATGCGGTAAATATAACTTTATTAAAAATTACATTATTTTGCATGTCCGAAACATGGGCAAACAACAATTCTTTTCAATTCCTTTTTTTTTTATTATTATTATTTGCCCGGTGTTTTTGAAGTTAAGAAAGAGTAAGTTTATCAAAATGTATTGCCGGAGAAAGCGTAAAATGTGTGTTATTAATCAGCCGTCCCTCTACTGGAGTACTGAGGAAACCGAAACAGATTTGTTGATAAGGCCAATTCCCTGCGACAGAATAGGATATGGAAAGACTATGTTATCCTGTAAACCTCATACAAACAAATATGCCGGTATATGCCTACGGCCGTATGATTTGCCATTGACTGCAGACGATAATTGATTCTGGTCATATGAGGCATCATGTAATGCTTAAATTACGCGAATAAAATTGATTGATTGTACTATTGCAGATTATATTTTCAGTCTATGCCACGAAGCGTACAACCTTGATTACATGAGTTACATTATCCATGGGCCAGTTTACGACACTCTCAGATATTTCTATTTTCGCCCATAAATAATTAGTAAATAATATTAGTTAATTATTTTGTTTAAAATTGTACGATCCCATAGTTTGATCCAAGAAAATGTCAGCTTACCTAGAGTAAAGGTCTGTTAGCTTTTGGTAAATCGTTGTTTGACTGGTACCGTAAACGCATTTATTTCTTAGTTTTTCTCACGCTTGTCACCCGACGCAATTGCCCACATCTTGACGTGATTGTGTTCCTCAGACCGTCTTGTGTTCCTTCTCTATTTCAAGCAAATTAATTAGGTGACAATTTCACCTCCTACACAAGAGAGCTCGCCACATACAATTCGTCATAACGTCACATGACCTGCGAAGTAGGGTAGGCATTAGGACTGCGACGCGCACTGAACTCTTGGACCCCCCAAGTTGAAATCATGCCAATATTTAGATGGGGACCACGTCAGTTCAAATGGTGGGTGCCCGGTGACAAGGGAGACTACTACGGTCGTAGTAGTTTGGTCACCCGACGGCGACCATTTAGCCATACAAATTGTAGCCGCTCTGGTGAACTTTGGACTTCAAATCGGGAGAGTAGACTATATAGAAAATCATCAATAATTTCTATCAGGATTTAGATGACGGTTCATTTGAAATTTAATGTTGGTTCCTTGTATTGAAGTGAGTTTAAAAGCTCTTTGTTGATGCTATAAACATGTCTTGAAGCGGCATCTTTTTTATCAAGCCAATTCTACGTTCCCAAATGTGAATCGGCAGCTGTCAATACGGTGCTCAGTCGATCACCGTCGACATCGAAGACACGTGGTTTTACCCGTTAGTGAGGTGGCTTAGGGCCATATTTTGGGAAGATCGTGACACGCTGGACCAAAGCACCAAACTTGGCACACTCATCACTTGAGGCATATAGAACAATATCAGAAGGGGTGGCTTTGCTCTGGGCTCTGTGATGCTCTCTGGCCCCCAAAAGGGCATCTGAGGGGCAATATTGTTATTTAAAGAATAGTTAGCCTCGAAACAGCTTCGTTATTTTCATTATCCTTCAGGCTGGGAAGCTGAAACTTGCCACACTGTATCACTGGTTCATGCGCTACCCGAAAATGTCACAAAATACAAGATGGCGGCCATGATGACATCACAGTGATATCATATTCCCAAAATGAGTCATTTTGCGGACGATTTTTCTGACCGATTTTTTGCATTTTTTATTTGGAGAATTTTCTTCGCTGAAACTGCCTGGTAAGTTAGTAAATAATCATGTTATTTGAGATAAAATACTTTTGAGCACTTTTACGAAGAACAACACATTAATTTTGAAGGAATACGATAAAAACAGAACTTTCTGGTACACCCTAATGTTATCCATTATGAATTTACTCATGAAGCTGTGCTCCGAGTTTTATGCAACATGCTCAAAAATAACATAAGTATCATAAGCTATAACTGCTCTAAGTAACAGCCCTCGACGTTTCTTCATTTTGGAGTATCAGGGAAAAGTTTTTTGAGAAGGGAGAGCCGAGTGGCTGAAACCACCTGTAACAATTAGGTTTACATAACCGCCTGTGTAAAAGGAAATAATCGCCCCTTATCCATGTAAAAATTGACAATTCAGCTTTTTATCTCATAAAATGGAAAAAAAGATGGAAATGTCCAAGATTGGACAGTTTTTTTAGGGTATTCTAGCATTTACCAGGTTCACCCCATGTTGAGGCGTTCACTTCATCAAAAGTCCTTGATGCTCATCCATTAACATCATTTGAGTTGATCTGTCATCACAGCTCACGAGCTAGCGTATCTAATTCCGCTTAAGGCGTTGCTAGGGGCCGTGGGGATACTTCATAGTATCCATATAAACAGCTGCAATAAAAGCGCGGCTGAGATACTAAGACTACGACCGAGAATCCACCGTATTCTCGGGTCTGCAGGTGAGGTGCCAAGGGAAGCTTTCCTGTTAAGTCATATGGTTGCTTTTTAATCGCCAGACGTCAATTTTTCCCACTTCTTGCCTATCGCTCCAATTGCAATCTTTCTACTTTTAAGTTCGAGAGAAGAATAGCTGAATTAACAAGTGTTACACGGGCCGGGGACTTGTGTTTAGTTCTATACGTCTCTGTTTGTATATTTGTGACCGCCGAAAAAAAGCCAAAATTATTGGACGAAATGGTACGAACCTTCATCTGAAGAGTGTTGGAGTCAGTGAGGGTGAAACTGAAAAGAACAATCCCAAAAAGGGCATCTTATGCCTGTTGGAGGCCGGGATGTTTTATTGGAAGGCCATCAAATTACGCCAGGATAGCTAACAGAGCTGTATGGCCAGAAAATTAAAGGGAGTCTAAAACCAAGAAGGAATCAAAAGAACATTTAACGCCCAATGGAGACCGAGAACATGCAACATACAAGTAAGGGTGAGTGAGTGAATAGAATTTAGCTTGGCTTTCAACAATATCTCAACTATGTCGCGACGAACCAGCTAAGCACCACCCAGCCAAGTTGCGTTCCTGTTACTTCAAAGAAGAAATCTTTGAAGCAGCATGGAACCAGACACCCTCCATCCACCCTATAAAACACTGAGGACAGCACACAAGACACAGACAGGACGCTTACATGGTGCAATAAAGACAAGTGATATTACAGTGCTAGATATCACATTATCAAGTTCCTGTTGCTTCTCAGCAAAATGCTTTGAAGCAACAGGAAGCTGTACCCACCCAATCACCCGCGCAACATACAAGTAACATGTTATAGCACTTGTCTATATATTGTCATTGAATGGACACAGCTTTGGTCGAATGTTCATGGAACTTTGTCAAGATAGCTGTGGGAATACCAAGTGTGAAAATAGAGGCCCGTAATATAGGAGGGGTTTTTTCGGTCAAAAGCCTGTCAAGCATTTTCAGGATAACTATAGGGATCTCAGAGAGTGAATAGACACAGAAAAAGGATCGGAAATTGCATTTAACGCCCATTGAGGGACAGGAACATGAAATTAACATTAAAATAACACGTTGACTTCTATCCGTCGCTATTGACATGACTGAGAGTGCTTAGGACGATTTCAGATTCAGAGGCAGATTGGGGGAGGGGTCTGAAACTACACCTTATTCCCACTGGGTGACAATACCATTATATTTACACATTTACATGTGCATGGTTCAGGACCCGTGCATTACTCCAATTATATGCCGGTTCTGCAGGCACACCCACTAGTAAAATGATACTGAATAGGGAGGATCCTGTGTTCAATTGTTATTGTTGGATTCAGCTTCATTCCCCCCCCCCCCCAGCTCTTCCCAATAAAAATTTCTCTGATGCTCGGAACTGTTGAGAGCTGGCACTTTGTGTCCATATAGCAAATCATATTAGGGCCATTTAATTCTCGGAGAAGAGCATCATGGGTAAATTCAGAATGGACGACAGTTGTGTTTTTGTCGTATTTTCTTCAAAATTGGTGTATTTTGTCTACGTGAAAGTGCATAATAATATTTTATTTCATATCAGATGATTATTTACTGATTTACAAGGCAATTTGAGCGAAGAAAATGGCACAAATACAAAATTTGAAAAATCGATCAGAAAAATCGTCAATAAAATGGCTTATTTCATAATATGACGTCACTGTGACATCATCATAGAGGCCATCTTCAATTTCGTTACATTTTATTGTAGCGCTGGAACCAAAGATATAATGTGGCAAGATTCAGCTTCCTAGCCTCAAGGATAACGAAAATCATGAAGCTATTGGGAAGTCAACTATTTTTTCAATGATAATATTTTCCCTTAGATGCCCTTTTGGGGGCCAGAGGGCGTCACACGGCCCAGAGCAATGGGCACCCCTTCTGATATTGTTATGTATGCCTCAAGTGATGGATGTGCCAAGTTTGGTGCTTTGGTCCAGCGTGTCACGATCTTTTTTGTTTTGCTAAGCCACCTCACTACGTGGCGGGCTACATGAACTGGACAGTTGGCGAAGTTTTTCGCACCTGATAAATATAACCTGCTAAGTCTGATGGTATAAATGTAGAGTAACATATCATGGGGAGCATCATAAGAATTAAGTCAGGATGGGATTAATATAATTTTATTACAAATTACGTTTTTATTTTACAGGTTCGAACATGAGCACTGAAATGAGAATTCTTTTCGTGTCTTTTTCTTTATTTTCCCGATGTTTTTGGAGTTAAGATAGAGTTAAGTTTATCCAAATGTATTACTGAAGAAAGCCTAGAATGTACAAATGTATATGTTATTAATGAGCCGTGCATCTACTGGAGTATGAGGAAACTAGAAAGATTTATTGATAAACCAAATTTAGTGCGACAGAATATGCTATCGAAAGATTGCTTCACCCTTCTATCTTCAACTGATAATAGCCTTCAGCCTATTGCCTGATATGTGACAATATATTTCATGTGTTTGACGTTTGTAATTTTTAGACTGATCGTCTAATTTGCCCCTCATGACATATTAAATAAGAGCTTGACTCCTCCGACATGACCCATCCTCTCTGAGAGCCGTGCCCCATTGAGACATGGTTATTGGAGGCCAAAAGGACTCTCATGTAAGTCATAGCCATCATTAACCCTGAAATCTAGACAGGGACAATTAGTGTGTGAACTATACATCACTTCTTGTATTATAGATAACTTGTGTTCATGCATGGCAATATACACATAACAAGATGCCGGCGGAAACGTTTGTAGCTTATAATCTGCGTATTACAAGCCGATTACGCGTGCAACTGGTGAATACAGGTCACGATGCACCATTATGATTAAAAAAACCGTCGATTTGTTTGTTTTCATTAAAGGTTTGACTAATGTAGTTCGCGCAAGGACCCATCTGGAAAGTGTGGGGTTAGCCCGAAGATAAGTGCTTGCTGGCAAGATGTGCACACGAACGGCATGTCCAACTACATGTAGGACTTTGAAAGTAATGTTCTCTGGCTGACGTATTAAGTCACTTCATATAGCCTGCTGTAAGAGTTCGCTCTGTGGCATTATATGGGACCCATCATCAAGCCACTATGTCTTTATTGGTGTGTGTCATTGTAAATTAAGCCTAGATCGACTTTCTCTACACATCAATTCGATCCGCGTGTTTTACTGTTTCGAGTTTTTAGTAACTCGCAGTTCAATCTCAAACATTTTGCTGCAGACGTACAGGTGAATAACTTGATCATGTATGGTCATCGATTTGGTCTCTCAGCCATAATAAAATAGTACTAAAGGACATTTATTCGATGAATTCATTATAACAGAATTAATATTAATGTGTTAACCACGAACGGGTGATACAATCCTGTCATTTTACGATATGAAACTAGTTGGATCACTCCATGGCACGTCTGTGAAGTATGGCTCGAGAAAACACCTGAAAACACACACAAGATGGCCGCTCCCATGTTTACTGAATTCAGATATCCGGCGAATAAGGATGATCCTTTAACGACAAACATATTTATTTTGCATTGCATGCCGAGTTGGAGTTGTTGGAGTTGTCGGATTTGCTGGTAAGAGTAGCTTCCCTTTGATGTGTTCCACTCGTACTTGTCATTTTGTCGTCACATGATTGAATGCCTTTCGGAGGGTGGGAGGTATTCCTTGCATTCTCCGTCCTCTCGCGCTAGGGTTTTGCGGAACTCACCCAAGATTTACTTCGCCTTCTCATTACTCTACCTCCCCCCCAACCGTAATACAGAATTACAGTATATCAATCGTCCGGTTCAGGGTCAGATTAAATGTATGCATAGGATGGGCCATACTGTCTTGGTGAATAGTGAATAGAACTCTGATGATGACTTCTGGGTTATCCACTTTTCAAAATATATCATAATAGTTATCATAGATCTAGAACCTTTACCTGTACATTTTCATAAGAACAGATGCTGCTGTTTTCTCTCACCTCTTATATTTTGTAGGTACCAAGAGCAAGAGCTGGTGTTGCAGTCAGACTGGGAATCAGACCGTCTGTCAATTTTCATTTTATTCCCAAACGGTCTAGGCCAGTAGTAGAAAATGCGCATCTGGAACCTCATCCCCAAACAGCGCGGTGGGAGGTGGCGCGGGGAATCGGCTGTTCCCATTGCGGAGTCCCTCCCTCCGCAGCGATGACGTCACAGCGGGGAACAGCGCAGCGAACGATGACGTCACAGATCCGCTGCGACCGGGATGTCCGATTTCGCGTGTCGCACACCTTGGTCTGGTGCTATATGCGAAGTTTATTTCAAAGTGCCAACATCCGGGTATTCTTGAGACCCCAGTGACTCCCAATGTGAACCTCCCGAAACAGGGTTCTCCACAATATCGTCATCTATTTACCCATGTTAAATGCCCAGTGGGGAACCCTCAGTGTCTCCATACAGATTTCCACAGAACCGTATTGGCACGAAAAAAAAATACATGAATCCATGGGAAGGAAGACTTATAGTAATAAACATAATCTATAGGTGTTTACCATGTTATTACGACCAGTCTAGCATTCATGCGACCCCAGAGTCGAGCGTTTATTCTCCAGTATATCTCCGCAAAAAATAAACAAACAAAATGGCGGCTTCGCTTGCTGTGGGGTTCCCCTTTTGACATCACAGCATCGATCGTGCTGCCCTTTGGAGGCAAGGAAGACAACTCTGACTGGGCGAGCCCTCTGTGGCGCAAATTCCGGGCCATCTCCCCTGATTCGCACATTTGCATCTATACGAGAAATGCTTGTATAGGGTATACGGGTTGTCATTTTTTTGTGGATTTTACTATGGATTGTGGGATCTTGTTTTCTTCGTTTCGAGCTGTAGAACACGATGGGAGGGGTCTAGAAGATAAGCGGTGAAATTTTCTGAAAAAGTTCACGGAGGTCTGGATAGGCCCACACTGGCTCAGTGGACAATGTTGGTCTCACTGGGAAATTTACTCCTGGACATTGCTGTATGGGTTGTGGAATCTTGTTTTTCACGTCTCACGACGTAGAACAGGACGTGAAATTTTCTGAAAAAGGTAAATAGCGCTGGGTTACGCTTTGGGGTCTAGGTGAGCCCCTAGTGGTCCGATTGGGTCCCATAAGGTCTTATTTTGAAACCCTCGTGGAGGAGCATCCGACTGCACTAATGTATCATACGTTTTCATTATTCTGCGCATGCGCAGCCTGGCCGTAGTAAGAAAGCAGGCATTTTGGGGGTTGTTTTGGGGTAGAAATGGGCCATCCGTGGTCCGAATGTGTCGTGCGAGTTATCAGAGTTAAGCTCTCGGTGTGTAAACCACGATTTGAGGGATGTCTACATCATCTGTGACATCATTCATGACGTCACCAGTAGGAGTAGTAGCGAAAGCGGGCATTTTGGGGAAGTGAAGGAAGGTGTTTGATGTAGAAATGGACCTGTTTTCTATTGCAAGTCGCGTCAATCTGCGCATGCGCAGTTGGGTGTAGTAAGTAGAGTGGTCATTTTGGGGGTGCGTGGATGTGTGTTTGGGGTAGAGAGGGAACATCCTTGGTCCGCATTCGTCGGGTGGGGTGTCATCTCGTAGCTCTCGGTGTATAGACCCCGATTTGAGGATGTTCACGTCATCGGTGACGTCATCAGTACGAGTAGTAGCGAAAGTGGGCATTTTGGGGAAGTCAAGGAAGGTATTTGAGGTAGAGAGAGACCATCCTTGGTCGAATGCGTCGTGTCATTCTGTAGCTCTCGGGGTGCAGACCCCGACTTGACGTTTGTTCACGTCATCTGTGACGTCATTGGTGACGTCACCAGCAGGAGTAGTAGTTAAAGTGGGCATTCTGGAGGTGTAAAGGGAGGTGTTTGGGATAGAGATGGACCATCCTTGGTCCGAATGCGTCGTGAGAGGTGTCACAGTGAAGCATTCATGATGTAGACGACGAATGGTATGGTGTTTATTGGTAGCCGCATCGTGCTACGCGTGCGTAGTTGAGCAGTAGTAACGAAAGATGTCATTTTAGGCGTGCGTGGGAGTATGTTTGAGTGAATGAGAGACCACTATTGCTCCGATTGAGTCGTGGGAGATGTCGTAGTGAAGCACTCGTAGAGTAGACTCCGACTGGACGGGTGTGTCGTGGAAGTTAGGCTATAGGGCCCGCATACGCAGATAGAGAATTGTGGGAAAAGGGACATTGAAAGGCCGTTATGGGGTCGAGATTAGCCAATATTGGTCTGAATCGGTCGGGGAGGTATCAGCTTGAAGCACTCCTGGCTCCGACTGGAGGGGTTCGGTCGTGGAAATGATGTCGTTCTGCACATGCGCAGTCGTGGAGTAGTAGCAAAAAAGGACAGTTTCGGAAGTGCACAAGGGCACTATATTATATCGGAGATATATATTTCATCCAAGTCTAGCGGATAGCGGTTGTCGTGAATAACAACAAGTTCAGCAATGTTCATACAGTTTATTATACCCAGTGTTACATCATACCCAGGCAGGGGGGGCGCCTTGGGTATGTTTAGTATGTTCACAGCAAAACAAATTGAAATATCAAACACCATGTCTTATTATTTAACGCATCGTCACATTAGGTACAAATGTTTAGTGAGCTCAAGTCAACGATCAGCATGTAGACATATAGAGTATGTACGGCATGTTATGCTATTCATCACTGCATGGGTGACGCATTCAGCCGAGGGGGTGGTCGATCATTTTAACCACGAAGAACGTAACATTGGCTACCCTCTCCACTGTCCACTTGGTGTTGGGGCGTTGACGTTGCGCCCATTCCAAGGGATCCACGGTGTCCAGTTCCTCCAGCATCGTCTCCAGTGACGCACGACTGGTGATGGTGAAAGAATGGTCGTACACTTGGTTGTTGGCACTGGAATAGAAATAGCGCAGTTGATCCGTCATCTTATGGCGAAAGATGTACCCGAAAGCGACATTTAATTTGAAGGCCGTTGGTTGGTCATTGAAGATGGCTTCCACGTGGCTGCGTAGACGGGCGAGGTCGGCCAGTCGGAAATTGTACAAGTCCAATATAGGGCGATGACGCTGGAAACAGTGCCGGATCATGGACCAATGGCGTCGATAGATGTCACTCACTGGATGGGCGTCCTGTAAGAGATCGCTAGGAACATTTATGGGTTCGTCCAGAAAATGTTCGTTGTTGTCAGGCGTATGACTGGGAACAGTAACGCTGGGGTCCGGCTGGATATCCAGGCTCTTCTGAACTGTGGGTATAAGCGGGCTCTCCGTGATCGCATCACCAGTGGCATTCGTCTCCCCGGGCTCATCTTCACTGGGTCTAACCCTCCTGGGTGCCTCTTTAGTGAGAAGTTGTCGCTCATGCGATGGTGACGGGGCATGAATCAAACGTTGGTGCTGTCTTAGCTGACTGGGTCGTTTGAAGAGTTGATCGTAATCGTTACATTGTTCCGTCGACCCCTCGTGAAGTGCCCTCTCAAGGCGCAGTAAATCATCCTCCCAATTAAACGACCGTGCGCAAGTATGCCGTGCACCGTTGTGGATGGAGGCCTCGTGGCGTCGTAAATTGTCTAGACGAGTAAACTGCTTCTGGCAAGTCGTGCAAGAGAACATAGCGGCTGTGGATCTGGAAATGATGAACATTCCCAACTGCCGCCTGTTTTATAATCCTTCACCCACAAGAGAACTCTATGTTGTTCTCTCCACCAATCAGCGCGTCGTTGGAGACATGTGTTTGCCTATACATTAACCCGTAGGGAAGGGCATATGAACCGTCTCTGGTCCGAATGTGTCGTGTTGGTGTCGTGTTGGGGCAGTCATGGGGGCGAATCAGGCTAGTGTCATTTGTAGTGTGAGTCGATTCATTCTACGCATGCGCAGTCGTGGATGAATCACTTATGGGGTAGAGTCCGTCTGGGGTGGTTGCTATTGGAAGTCACGTTATTCAACGCATACGCACTCGGTTAGTAGTAGAGAAAGGGTAGTTTCGGAGGTGCGCGTGTGCGAGTAGTTGAGAAAAAACCAGGTTCGGTCTGGCTACCTGGTAGTTATTTTCCCTCTAGGGTACCGGTTACAGGAAATGTGTGTGTGTGTGTGTGTACGCGCGCGTGTGTGTGTATCGGTACGCGTGTGTGTTTGTGTTTGAGTCCAACCGTACACACTGTCGAATTACGTTCTCTCAAAGAACTTTCTCTCGTCGGAACAATATGCTCAGACACATTCAATATAAACACAACCAAGAGACATCAACAACAGCAGGAACATTGCTTATTACACATTTTATTATCCCCTTCATCACAACACACCCAAGCTAGGGGAGCCACTATGGGTATTTTTAGAAATCTCGTATTCTCTTGTTCGCGTATCAGACGCATTGTTGGCTGCTCCTGTCCAATCCTTTCTGCATTTGCTGTCCATGTCTGCCTTCCTATTTATCCACAGAATAAAAATATAAATATTAAACATCGTGTTTTTTATTCTAAGAACCGTAATATTAGATAGATGTTTTTACAGAGCAGACTTCAACGATCAGCATGTGAACATATAGAGAATATGCGACATATTACGGCATCCGTCAGTGAATGGGTGAATGCGTACATTCGATGGGGTGGTTAATAAATTTAGCAAAAAAACCGTGACATTGGTCACCCTATCCACCTGCCAATTTTCGTTAGGGCGTTGTTGACAGGCCCATTCTGAGGGATCCACGGTCTGCAGCTGCTCCAGCATCGACTCCAGTGAACTCTGTTTGGTGATGGTGAACGGCTGGTCAAATACCCTGATGTTGGCACTGCAATAGACATACCGAGGTTTCTCTGTCTCCGTATGCTCCAGCACATAGCCAAAAGCGAGATTTACTTTGAATGCCGTAGCTTGGTCCTTGAAGATGGCATCCACGTATTTGTGCAGAGAGGTGAGGTCGATCAGTCGGAAATTATAGATGTCTAGCAGCGGACGATGACGGTGGAAACATTGCCGGATCATGGACCAGTGACACTGGTAGCTGTCACTTACTGGATAGGTGTCAATCAAAGCGTGACTGAGATACATCATTCTTTAGATGACGACTTTACAACGAATATTATGGATTAAGAATACTGATCAGCGATACGGATTTGATATTTTTGGAACATCATGATGTCTTACCGGCATCATTGAAAACTGTTGACCGCTTCTCTCTTGCAGGAAACAAGCCTATGTTTATGTATACTATGATTGTCTTTTTGAATTTGGTGCTAATACTGTTATGTGGAAAATGGAATAGGTCTTTGGATTATGGACGCGGATATTCTCTAATGGACGACGGCTGGATTATGAATGACGGACTAGACGCTTGTAATCCAGTAGGAGATCGCTGGGGACATCCACTGGATCTTCCTGGAAATGTTCGATGTCGTCAGGCCTATGACTCGGAACCATATCTCTAGGTTCCAGCTGGACATTCACGCTCTCCTCGACAGCGGGTATAGGCGCGCTGTCTACGTACGCTTCACCAGCGACATTAGTCTCCCTGGGCTCGTCTTCAGTGTGACAATCCTTCTTGGGCTCCTCTTCAGCGGGAATTTGTCGACCGAGCCGTGATGACGGGCCATGACTCGAACGTTAGTGCTTTCTTAACTGATGGGGCCGTTTGAAGAGTTGACCACAATCGCTACATTGCTCTGTCGCGCCCTCGTGGTGTAACCGTTCATGGCGCAGTAAAGTATCCTTCCGATTGAATGACCGTGCGCAGATTATACAAGTATACCGTGCACCGTTATGGGCGGAGATTCGGTGGCGTCGTAAATTATCTTGACGAGTAAGCTGCTTCTGCAAGTCATAAAAGGGAACACGTCGGCTGTTGATCAGGGACTGATGAACATTCTCACCTATCGCCTGTTGTATAACCCCTCGCCCTAAAAGAGAACTCTTACGTTGTTCTCTCCACCAATCAGCGCATCGCCTTCCTGTCCTGTCCACACTTGTACACCAATTTATTAGCCATAGGGGTGAGAATATGACCCTTGGACGTACATGTGAATCATGCGGTGTAGCCAACGAAGACTACGTGATGTTATCTGTGATTCCATGAGTTGTGGAGAAAGCAGTCGCTCGGACGCGTACATGAGACAGGTCATGTAAAAACACCCGATGCTGTATAACTCACTCCCTCTGTATTAACCACTTTGGTGTTTGGTAAGCCTGCATCGCTGTTGTATTGCACGAAACAGACGCTATAAAGCACCAAAGTACCACTTTATCATGTTGAATTGGTGCCCTATAACACTAGTGTTGCTTAGTAAAGCGAATTTCAGGTTCTGTACACTGTTTGAGTTGTGTATCATCACATGAAGTGACGTTCATCTGGTGGTGCTACCTGGACCCTCATGCATGTGTGCTCATCTATGTACATCGCCGGAAGTGACGTGTGTGTGTGTGTGTGTGTGGGTGTGTGTGTCTGTGTGTGCGCGAATCCCTATATGTACAGACACCACCACCACCACCACCGGGCGTTGACGCCCGTGAACGCCCACTGGTGGTGGTATCTCCCGTTGGGCGGAGCTCTTGGATCGGAGCTCTTGCAGCTCGGAGCTCTTTGAGTCTGAGTTTGGAGTCCTTGAACTGTACGTCATCGTACGCATGCGCACGTATCTGTGGTGCACCCTGTACCCTATAGCCCGAAGGGTATAGGGTGCACCACAGGTGCGTGCGCATGCGTACGATGACGTACAGTCCAAGAACTCCAAACTCACACTCCAAGAGCTCCGAGCTGCAAGAGCTCCGATCCAAGAGCTCTGCCCAACGGGAGATACCACCACCACCGGGCGCTAACGGGTGTCAACGCCCGGTGGTGGTGGTGGCGGTGGTACATATAGGGATTCGCGCACACAGACACACACGTCACTTCCGTCGATGTACATAGATGAGCACACATGCATGCGGGGCAGCCATGAGGGTCCAGGCAGCACCACCAGATGAACGTCACTTCATGTGATGATACACAACTCAAACAGTGTACAGAACATGAATGTCGCGTTAATGAGCTACACTAGTGGTATAGAGCACCAATTCAGCATGGTAAAGCGGTACTTTGGTGCTGTATAGCGTCTGTTTCGTGCAATAGAGCAGCGATGCAGGCTTACCGAACACCAAAGTGGTTAATACAGAGGGAGTGAGTTATACAGCATCGGGTGTTTTCACATGATCTGTCTCATGTACGCGTCCGAGCGACTGCTTTCTCCACAACTCATGGAATCACAGATAACGTCACCTAGTCTTCGTTGGCTACACCGCATGATTCACATGTACGTTCAAGGGTCGTATGCTCACTAATGCTATGGCTAATAAATTGGTGTACACGTGACTCAAGTGTGGACAGGACAGGACGGCGATGCGCTGATTGGTGGAGAGAACAACATAGGAGAGCTCTCTTGTAGAGCGAGGGGTTATAAAACAGGCGACCGGTGGGAATATTCATCAGTCCCTGATCCACAGCCGACATGTTCTCTTGTATGACTTGCCAGAATCAGTTTACTCGTCAAAATAATTTACGACGCCACGAGATCTCCGCCCATAACGGTGCACGGTATACTTGTATAATCTGCGCACGGTCATTCCATCGAAAGGATACTTTGCTGCGCCACGAACGGTTCCTCCACGAGGGCGCGACAGAACAATGTAGCGATTGTGGTCAACTCATCAAACGGCCCCATCAGTTAAGAAAGCACCAACGCTCGAGTCATGGCCCGTCATCACGGCTTGGTGGACAAATTCCGACTAAAGAGGAGCCCCGGAAGGTCTGTCCCACTGAAGACGAGCCCAGGGAGACTAATGTCGCTGGTGAAGCGAGCTTCGACAGCCCGCGTATACCCGCTGTCGAGAAGAGCCTGGATGTCCAGCTGGAACCTGGTGATATGGTTACGAGTCATAGGCCTGACGAGATCGAACATTTCCAGGAAGATCCAGTGGATGTCCCCATCGATCTCCTATCGGACACTTATCCAGTAAGTGACATCTACCAGTGCTACTGGTCCAGGCAATGTTTTCACGGTCATCGGCTGGTCCATTCGGACCAAGGATGGTCCCTCTCTACCTCAAATACCTTCCTTCACTTCCCCAAAATCACCACTTTCGCTACTACTCGTAATAATGACGTCACCGATGACCTGAACATCATCAAATCGGGGTCTACACACCGAGAGCTACGAGATGACACCCCGCACGACGCATTCGGACCAAGGATGGTCCCTCTCTACCCCAAACACACCCCCATGCACTCCCAAAATGACCACTTTAATTACTACACCCAACTGTGCATGCGTAGATTGACGAGACTTGCAATAAAAAACACGCCATTCTGACTCTACCCCATGAGAGCTTTACTTTGACACCCCACACGACGCATTCGGACCACGGCTGGTCCATTTCTACAACAAACACCTTTCTTCACTTCCCCAAAATGCCCGCTTTCGCTACTACTCCTACTGATGATGTCACCAATGACGTCACAGATAATGTAGACATCCCTCAAATCGTGGTCTACACATCGAGAGCTTCACTCTGACACCTCGCACGACACATTCGGACCACGGATGGCCCATTTCTACCCCAAAAGAATCCCGAAATGCCTGCTTTCTATACTACGGCCAGGCTGCGCATGCGCAGAATAATGAAAACAGATGATACATTAGTATCCACAAGAGCTTCAAAATAAGACCTCATACGACCCAATCGGACCACTACGGGCTCACCTAGACCCCAAAACGTCACCCAGCGCTATTTACTCACTACGCATGCGCACAGTGACTTTTCCAGGAAATTTCAACCAATCGCTTCGGGACCCCTCCCATCGTGCTCTATGTCGTGAGACGTAAAAAATAAGATCCCACAACCCATACCGCAATGTCCAGGAGTAAATTTCCCAGTGGGATTAACATTGCCCACTGAGCCAGTATGGGCCTATCCAGACCTCCATGAACTTTTTCACAAAATTCACCGCTTAGCTTCTAGACCCCTCTCATCGTGTTCTACAGCTCGAGACGAATAAAACAAGATCCCACAACCCATAGTAAAATCCACAAAAAAATGACCACCCGTACAGGCATTTCCCGTATAGATGCAAATGTGCGGATCAGGGGAGATGACCCGGAATTTGCGCCACAGAGGGCTCGCCCAGTCAGGGTTGTCTTCCTTGCCTCCATGTCAAAAGGGGAACCCCACAGGGTGCATTTCACACCTAAATGATGTGCGGTTAAAAATGGACATGGGTTCGGGTCTTCGGCCTCAAATATATGAAAAATCTCTGTAAAAGTATATATTTTCCGAATGGGCACACTCATGCCATTATTCCAGGAGACAAGTGAGCTATTGAAATTGAAAAGGAAAGACGTGCAATCCTCCTTAAACCTTCCTCAACTTTTCTAAAAAACTCCATAAAAAATGTACGAAAATGTGTCAAATTCGACCCACCATCCAGAGAAAACAAACGAAATGATTTTCTTGTTAGACAAGTGAACGTTTCTCCGTCCAACGGGTATTTAAAAAGGGGGAAAACAAGGGGTCCACCTACCCGTTTTTTGTAAAATTTTATCGCCATAAAGGAATCATCATTTTCGTTTCCCGAAAAAGTGAGGATTTTGGCCTGGCAGATATTCAATTCCGGAAACGATTAACTCTGTAGCAGCGTGTAGATGCGACCCGCAAGCAATTGTTATATACTCGTTTGAAGAAATGGTTACGTCCAGCAAGGTGATACTATAGATATCAGTTAGTAGAAAGGGAAGAAGAATTACCATGCTGTCAAAATCAGGCGACCTTCCTTTTTATGAAATTAGGAAGGGGCCACTTTGTGCGAAACCGTGGTAAGTGTGGAGTGCACCCTTAAGGCTAGGGTGTTTTCTCAGAATTTCTGTTCTCAAGGCTAAGCCAATCTGGGAGTGTTTGCTAGTTTTTTGGTATGCGACACTTGCTTGTAGTGTGCAGTTTTATCGGATATTCCGTCAATCATTTTCCCCAGACCCCATCTTTGTTTTTGCGACTTTTGCTGAAAAATCACGAGTTTACGAGCTCAATAAGAATATCATAGCATTATGCTGACGATGACAATGAAACCCATGAACAAAGATCGGGAGCGTTGACCAGCTTTTGAATGAAGCATGAGAAGCAAAATACGCAAAAATAGCTGAAATTCGAGCCAAATCGTGAATAATTTTTCATTCCGACTTTTTCAAAAAATTGGGCGTGGGGGGGGGAGAGTACAAACTTCGAGAGAAAAGGGACAAAACCAGGATAGTGCGCTCTCATTCACTTTAGATCAGGGTGCTGGTGTGATCCGTATTGAAAACTAATCACTTTGACATTCACATTTACAATAATGGGGCATACAGGTCACTAATCGTAACATATATGCCTAACCAAGGGGAGGTAATTCTGTATAGGTCCAAATAGTATATATGCAAGGACAATGCTATCATACCATGTAGTATGCATAAAATCGAAACATTTCTGCCTAAGATAAATGAACTTTACGATCCCGTTCCGTATCAAATCATTACAAGGTCCGAATAAGCGCTTTTAACGAGTGTAGTATAAGAGAACATACAATATTTGGCCTACTCGTGTATTATAACCGTGCAGTGGAGCCTACATTAAGGGTGCATTCCACACCTAAATGATGTGTGGTTAAACATAGACATGGGTTCGGGTATTCGCCCTCAAATATATGAAAAATCTCTAACAAAACCCCTGTAAAAGTATAGATTTTTTGAATGGGCACACTCATTCCATTATTCCAGGAGACAAGTGAGCTATTGAAATTGAATAGGAATGACATGCAATTCTCCTTAAAGGAATAGACAACCTTTGATAAACGTATATTGCAAATGAAAGAACAATTCCAGGACTGTCCAAAACGATTTTTATTTAAATTATGCCATTTTTTCCAACCGAGTCAGAAGCCGTTAATGATAAATTTTGTGGCTTGTAAGGCCGCCGCCATTACGGCAAGTTTAGTGACGTCACTGGGCCACAGAACACTGCAGTGAACTGGGAGGACACGCACAGTTTGCCTTGCACTGGAATAATCGCAGCCCGATAGGCCAGCAGGTGTGCCTATATATCCTCGTATTCTGTACCCTGTAAATACCGGCTGATGTTTGTACAATTACAATGATCTTATCCTTGTTGTTGAGAAATCGGGTTTGATCTGTCGGTCAGTCTAGACTAAGTGTCAAAAAAAAACACAGCATCGAGTGGACTGATAAAATATGCCAATACTTTTCAGCTGATGGCTACGCCAACATAATTCGGCAGTAACTCACTGAGATTGCTTAGTGTAACCGAGAATGGGAATAATTCTGATTTCTGTGTTACCAATTCAAAGAATCGAGCGTCAACATAGACCGGCACTCAGCCAGAAAACGAAACTAAATCTGCCCCTGCTGGAGGGCCGTTTTTCCGGGAAAAGATTATCCGGAGATTTTTCTCACCGTTGAACTGTTACCGAAAGAAACTGTCCAGCATGACACGGCCGTTAAATACCCACCCAAATGCGTGCGAGAAAATTTACCTGAGAAAGTTTATGGAATAAATCCTTGTCAGCTAATGTCAGCACTTGCACATGTGCTCGTCTGATCGTTTCCTGACATCTCACAGCAGAGCCGATTGAACGAAATCCGCTACCCGGCCGGCTTCTACGGTACATGCATCCTGTTTGCTCTCTAACATCAGAGAGGCCCTTTGACGTCATGAGCTAGTTGTCACGTGAATATCACTCGGCCGCTCATTGGTTAAACCATAAAGATGGCGGCTCCCTTCATTCAACACATCTGGTCATTTTTCCAATGTTTGAGAATATTTTTCTTCGTTAGAAAGAATCTCAAAAATAGGAACAAAATATTTTTGGGCACTGTTTGGATTGATCTTTCAGTCGCAGTTTACGTTTGCCAAATGTTGTCTATTCCTTTAAACCTTCCTCAACTTTTCTAAGAAACTCCATAAAATGTACGAAAATGTGTCAAATTCGACCCACCATCCAGAGAAAACAAACGAAATGATTTTCTTGTTAGACATGTGAACGTTTCTCTCTCCAACGGGCATTTTAAAAAGGGGGAAAAACAGGGGGTCGACCTACCCGTTTTTTGTAAAATTTTATCGCCATAAAGGAATCATCATTTTCGTTTCCCGAAAAAGTGAGGATTTTGGCCTGCCAGACATTCCGGAAACGATTAACTCTGTAGTGGCGTGTAAGTGCGATCCGCAAGCAATTGTTATATCCTCGTTTGAAGAAATGGTTACGTCCAGCAAGGTGATACTATAGATATCAGTTAGTAGAAAGCGAAGAAGAATTACCATGCTGTCAAAATCAGGCGACCTTCCTTATTATGAAATTCGGGAGGGGTCACTTTTTGCGAAACCGTGGCAAGTGTGGAGTGCACCCACAGCAAGCGGAGTCGCCGTTGTGTTTGTTTATTTTTTGCGGAGATATACTGGACAATAAACGCTCGACCCTGGGGTCGCACGGATGCTAGACATAATAACATGGTACAACACCTATACTTATGTTTATTACTATAAATCTTCCTTCCCATGGATTCATGTATTTTTTTTGTGCCATTACGGTTCTGAGGAAATCTGTATGGGGACACTGAGGGTTCCAAACTGGTCATTTAACATGGGCAAATAGATGACTATATTGTCGGGGACCCTGTTTCGGGAGATTCGCATTGGGAGTCACTGGGGTTTCAGGAGTACCCGGATGTTGACACTTTGAAATAAACTTCGCATATAGCACCAGACCAAGGTCACACCCTGCATACCAAACGGCTGCTCCAACTTCTGCCGGAGGGTCAACTTCCGCCGGAGGGAAATTTCAAATTTGAGAAGCTAAGTAAGTTCAGATTTTTCATTTTTTGGTAGTTTTCACGTATTTAGTACTCGAAAATGTAATGAGAAAATGTTCTCAAGGGGACGTGTTAGCAATTCGTGTGAAATTTTCAACTCGTCTTTGTATTATTTTTTAATTACAATTCATTTTATCTGACATTAAGAGCTATATTGCAACGTAACAGTGATTAGATGCTTAAAAAATCATCTATTTGTGTATCATCCGCCAAATAAGTTATAGATATATGAAGAGTAGTTCCTTAACAGCAGGCTGATAGCTTGTAGTTTCAAATAGTTCAATCTACTTCGGTCACTGTTAGTTTTTCTAGCTCATGCATGTTCGTATATGATACAAATACCGCCGGAGGAGCATGTCTCGAAGATATGATTACCGACGGAGGATCTAATCTCTTGCGTTTGTGTATGTACACGATCAGGCCACTTTATTATATGTTAACCATGCAGAAATAGCCATGATCATCACTAATTTTATCCTCGACATTTACGCTCCATCGTGCCAACTCGTGTATTGGCCTAAGTGTTCTCATCAGCAGTTTGTCACCCCCTAAACTGTCGATGAAACAGCGATATTTCTGACAGTATGAGGTATACAATCTGACGCCGTGAGAATGTTGCGAATGTGTATCCGTCAGATACAGTCTAGGTATCGGATAACCCTCAAACACTTTTGAGAGCATTTATTTAAGGATAGCTATCCCCTTAGAGGGTCAAAATTTGTCACTTTATTATTACTTCATTCAAATATTCACTACTTCCTCTAACATTTGGTGAAAAAAATGAGATAAAAATTATAAATAGAAGTGCTTTAATATTAGGATTGAAAATTTAGTTTCCGAGGCCCTGGAACAATTAAACAGATTGCCTTAGCTTGGGCTTGGCTACTATTTTTTTTGTCTGTTAAATTTCCCTTTCCAAAACTCATTTCCGCAGTATTATGGTAAGCTAATTATCTATTAGTCTTACTTATTTACATTAATGTACCCCCTTCTGATCAAAACCATGCAAACATCCTTATTTTTGTTTCTAGTTATGACAGTGACACTTCACTCAGACACCCGCCGTGAAGTAATCCACACAGGTGTGAACAAGTTTTAGCAGGTTTTTAAAGTTTAAATGGACTTTAAACCGACTTGATGAAAAAAACTTAGTGTAATAGTTATCCAGAATAAACAGGAATTCGAGTAGGTCTCATTAGACAGATTAAAAATGTATTTGACAACAGAATTCAAGCAAAAAATAGGGATTAATTCATCAGCTGATAGCTGGACACATTTTGCCCGATTTCTAGCCTTTCCTTTTTGTACAAAATCCGAAATTCTAACGTTTATTTCTCGAAAAGTATCCATGCTACGCTTTTGAAATTTGGCATGCTTGTTACTTATAAGGTGATCTAGAAAACCTTATCTCACTTTTTGTAAGGTCGGCTTCGTTTTTTAATTATCCAACTTTTAAGACAAACGACCGTAAAAAAGTACATTTTTTTCAATTTATTTTAGTAAAATAGTTATAAAAACAAAACCAGGCAAAAATTAAAAAAAAATGAGATAAAGTTTACTAGTTCGAATTGTCTCCTACCAAGGTATACCATCAAAGTTGAAAACAAGACCAACAGTTTTCATGAAATTTCAATTGAAAAATGGACGCTACTGTTTTCATTTTAATTTGTTAAAATTGAAATATTTTCTACACAGTAGCAGCGTCAGTTATACAAATCATATAGTTGGAATCCCTACGATGTATACTTTCATAAAATATATAGTTTATTATGGTTATGTTGTATATTTATTGATACCGACGGCAAATGGTCATGGGGTGCAAAAACTGCCTCTAAAGGGACAGCTATCCTTAAAGCACCATTAAGCGTTTCTGAACAAGTACCGTAATAGATAAAAATTTCTGAGTTTATTGAGTTGTTTAAACTACACGATTTATGGAAAAATTAGGTAATAAAGCTAAGCAGTGATGCGAACAATGTGACGAGACAATAATAACATAATGACTGAAAATAACCACGGCATGTGCAAGAAACCCAGACGCGGGCGTGGCGTGCACACGCACTGACATTCCGGCTCACGTACGGCTCTCCAACCGATCCAAATTTAGCATTGTTCGAGATGGGAGGTCCGATTATAAACTGCTATATCTGAATAAATATAGGTTCCCCCAAACGTATTTACCCCTACAAAGTTTCTGCAATATATCACCTTCCCTATGCTACAAATTAATCTAATTTATGATTTTATTTGGCGGATCTAAATTCGATTTAACCGAAGTAGTAGTGAGAATCCCTTCTCCATGTTAAAAGAATGGGAGAATGCCTTGACCGACAGCATAGGTCTACAAAAACCGATTGATTTCACCCTCTTGCATTACCAATGAAACATTTATTTACCCCTCACCAGAAAGACAAATGTTTACCTGAAAAATTCATGTAATTGTATTTGTGAATAAATATGAGAATTTACGTCAAAACACTTTTGAAAGAGAGCGAAATTCAGCTGTTTGGCGGAGTCACGGTCGGCTGAACACCTACGGTTGTGTCTGATTGGACGAAAGTGAATATGCTGGACAGCGGCCTGAGGTCAACATATTGTCAGCGTATAGCGTGTGCGAGTTTAGTCTCATTGATTTATGACTGGCTTTCTTTGGTAGGCCTTATGTTTAGAACGGATCCAGGCGATGATAGGGCCCAACTATTGTGATTCAAGCGAGATTTAGGCCTCAGACCATAAATGACGAGGAGTTGTGTGTTTAACTCCGTGGATTTAGTTTAAAGACGTTCCCCACCTTTGTTGATGCGCACAACGTCGCGCATGTATTTATAGCGCGAATGCCAAATGACGTCGCCTTAGGTAGTCTCCCTTCGATCACGCTGATAACAGCACACGCCATAGCAACGTCAATTGATTTCCGGCCACTTTTAGAGGAAATCTGCGTCAAACGATGTTAGAAGTCAAACGAGTTCGGTGACCCCATTATTGGATGGGAATAATTAGCTATAGGCTTTAACAGTCAGACAATTCCATGAGCAAATTATCATTGAATTCAGATGGAAATGGTCCAGTCTGAAAGACAAAGACCACGTGAACATGAGCAGCGCACATTGATATTCGGTGGTGTGTGACAATTTTTGGAGCAAAATCGTACAATTTAAATTTCATCATTTTGTTTCTTTACAAATTAAACAAAAACGCCCCATAGATGGCGTCATGAGCTTGAAAGTGAGTTCGATGACTAGTAATTTTTTTCTTGAAATGAATTTGTATATTTCCAAGGTACATCCGTGCAAAATTTGGTGAAATTCTGATGATGATTTCTTAGGGTGAGGAACGTCCTTTTATTGGGCCTAAAGATTGTGGTTCAAGCCAGATTTTGATCTCAGACCATACACTGCGAAAAAAATTGTGTTGAAGCCATTTTAGCACCAAAATTGTGTTGAAAATAACACAAATTGTGTAAGAATGAACGCTAATTTGTATTGAACTCAACACAATTTTGTGTTGATATATTAAGTTAAACACAAAACCGTGTTGATTTCAACACAAAACATTTTGTGTTGTAGCCATTTTAGCACAAAATTGTGTTAAAACAACACTATTTTTCGCAGTGTAAATGGTGTGTTTAACTCAGTGGATTTCGCTTTAAAATAGTATCTTTTTCATTCGTTCGATGGATTCAGTATTGAGTGAGGACGGTACATTCATTTAGCTCGGCCAAGAAGAGACAGTGGTACTCCGGCGGTAATTGTATCATATTATTATTGACTCCGGCGGTAGTCAGATCTCACTCCGCCGTGTGTTGTATCACCACTTCCACACAGGTCGTATTCATGCGTCTTAAAATCATCAAAATTCTTCCTTTTCACATATAAATATCATCTTGCCATTAAAAGGCAACCTCGTTTTACATAACGATCGTAGGTATATTCTTGATTAATTAGATAAAATGCATATTTGATGTAGTTTTTCTAAGAAAGGTTTCTAGATTCGGCTTCTAATGGATGTAATTGTCTATTTAGAATTATCCCGTTCTCAAAAACACGTCAGCTAGTTAAATAAACGTACCATCTAACGATTGAGACAATTTGATATTGTTGATAGGGTATGGTTCTGACATATCAACGTAAAAACCAACAAGTTGTCCTACCATTTTGCACGATCTTCCCTCCGGCGGAAGTTGACCCTCCGGCGGAAGTTGGAGCAGCCGTTTGGTATGCAGGGTGTGAAGGTGTGCGACACTCGAAATCGGACATCCCGGCCGCAGCGGACCTGTGACGTCATCGTCCGCTGCGCTGTTCCCCGCTGTGACGTCATCGCTACGGAGGGAGAGACTCCGCAATGCGAACAGCCGATCCCCCGCGCTACCCCCCCCCCGCGCTGTTTGGGGAGGAGATACCAGATGCGCATCCCCTACTACTTAGGCCATTCTCGGATGGCCGGTTCATATAAAAGATTAGCCCGAGCTTCCTATGAACCTTCAGCCGCACATTACATATTTTCTGACAGATTGTCTAGCTTGGAGTTAAGTGTTCTAGAACGGCCGAATATTAAACTAGAGCCTTAGGCTTTTATATATATGGATGTCTGGGAATCATAGAAACGATTGGTATTTGTCATGCCTGTGATCATCAGCATACATCTGAACTTCACCACGGTATTTGGGCAAACCTAAATAGTCAAGTATTGTCTTTTTATCAAAATAATACCAGAAGCAAATGAACTAGAATTCTGCACATTACATTTAAACTGGCTGCAATGCATTGGCTACCCAGCCTCTCTTCTTATAACATTTGACATTGTTCGCAAAAAGATTAGCATGTTTCATGTTCGCACGATTCAAAACAAAAATCGAGTGATGCATCATGGGAGATGTGCTGATGCTTAAATTTGAATAGCAATCCTCATCCTCCATCCAGGTCTGTGTACTCCGTACTGGTACATAACAACTATTACTCAAACGGTTCGTTGAAAATAACAGCGACGGACGGATGCATGCTTCGCCTTGTTCATAGAAAAATCAAGCTTCTAAGGGAGATATGCTGTAAAATGATCTCTTGGTTTTCCTCGATGGAATGAAACGTGGGCGTCTCTCCAGTTTTACTTACATCTTTGAACATCTCCAGTTTTAGCCTTAAGGGTGCACTAAAGGGGATGAACTATATGACTGCTGACCTGGCTTTTATTTTGCTCAATTCTGAGAAAATATAAGGTCATGAATGTGACTCGTCACTGGCAAACCCATATTCTGCCAAGGTACGGCCTTAATTAATCACACCCATGATCACTGGTAAAACCATAAATGTCTCTCTCTCTCTCTCACCCATGATACCCGCGTTGTGCTATTGCATTTCATCTACGATCTTACATGTGCAAGGATGTGGAAGGGTCTAGAGTCTAGTCGTGCCAGTGCTGTCTAGCTAGTCTTATCTAACTGTACACACTTCGAGTAAATTTGCTTCTCATATTACATACAGATGCAAAAGAGTCCTAAATCACTTAAGTGTAAATTGCCATTATGACTTGTTTAATGACCATTCTTTTCTCAGCAAACAAGTAACAAACAACATAACATCCTTGAAGGGAACATGTTCAAAATTGATAACTTTGTGAGAGATTATGAAAATTATTTCTCATAGAAGTCATCATAGACTTGGGTTACCAGGGTTTTAGATTAGGCCAAAATTAATCAAAATGGGGCTTCAATATATGCCTGTACATCTGAAATTAAACTGGTCCAAATTTAAGGTTGTTTAATGGCCTTGGTCCCAATTGATAGCTAGCAATGCAGAGAAAGGTCTCAGATTTTGTGCTTACAAGAATGTAACATTTGAGACATCTTATTCCTACGAAGTTTCAATGATAAACTAAAAGGGGCTTAACTCTTGGTAACTAGCTAGCCTTGAAAAAAGAGACAAGAGCTCATACGCCCACACTGAATTCGACAAATGTCAAATACAAGAAAATATCAATTCAAATACATTCCTTTCAGGTGGGAACATTTTTCATGAATGAAGAAAAATGTGAAGAACGTAATGAAGTAAACCTTTGTTCTCGAGTTAATAAACAGATATAAAGTTCATAAATGACCCCTTTCCCAGTTAAATTAGTAAATGCATGCTTTCTATTTTTCAACTGTTTAAATGAATGTAGCTGTTTCAGACATGTATCAAACAGGGGGCACAACTCCATGGGATAAATGCCATATACATGTAGGGGAGACAACTCTGAATAGTCCAACCTCATAGTATAGTCGGAACTGGATTTAGTTTGGGGGGACTGTGGCCTTGCCCTTTGAGTGTGTGAGTGAGTGAACAGAATTTAACGTCGCTTTCAACAATATTGCAGCTTCATCGCGATGAACCAACTAAGCACCACCGTGTGCCGACTTTCGTCAAGAATCTCGGTACAGGGGGGAATTCGGGTGTCTGCGGACTAGCAAAGCTGGAGCCGATTAGACAATATGAGAGGATTTAATACGACATGATCGGATATATATATATATATCTATTTAAGAAAAGGCTAGGTTCGATCAACAAATTACTGATATGCTGAGAGCTGCTGACTGCAATTTTATGAGATAATTCAGAAAATATATTAATAGGGCTTGTACTTCCTCCAGATGATTGAAATCTGTGAACATAAAACAATAATGCTAGACTGACATCGCCAGGATTCCTTGAATCATTTTCTATGCTCACTTCAGGTTCAATAAAAATGATTGTTTCACCTACATGAAAGGGGATTAGGTGGGCAGAACCAATACGGGCCAATGCTGAATATCCCGCGTAACCTTAGAACTCACTTGCACAGCCTAAAACAGTGCATCACCAGTCGCCCCGACCGAAAACACCGTGAACGGTCCACCGTTCGATCCAAAATAACTATATGGTGCCAAGTGTTCAATATCTGGAAAACTTCAAGCTCTTTTGGTTTGATGTATCGGAGTCAGTTGATTTGATCCTTCGATGTTTTCGACTACAGATTTCTCCGTCTACTTCATGTCAAACATGTGGTTTTTATTTTCGAACTATTGTCATAAACCAATGGCGCATTATACCGTACTTGAACTCTCCACGCCCGTTCGATGCCTTATCAGTTGCTGGAAACCATGCAACCAGATGGTGGAGAATTTATTACTGCGGACCGCGTACCTGGACTGTATGACTATCAGTTAATTCAGGTATTAACAGATAGTGACAGTCTGCCTTCACTCCTTCAGCGATTGGTCGTTCGACCCGCGCCATTTTGAATTAAAACGAGCTTTCCCATTGGCTCACTATTTATAGGACGAAAGGGTTTCCCTCAACAACAAACATAACAATCTCTCCCTCGAGGCAGCTCCACGTATTTAAATAACAAGTTTTCCTGATTCTTCTTTTCCCCCGTCTCTGAACGTAGAAAACCAAACTTGGCATTGATACTTCCACAGCAAATTGCACACTTTCTTATCTTTCAGCGGCATGAGCGGAGTTTCCATCTCCACATCGCCGTGCTACACGGATCATGGTAGTTCACATGATCTGAATTTAGCTAACCGTTATCGATTATGAATAATCATATGAATCGGAATATTCTCATGGATATTCATATCAACATTTCAGTTGCTGGAAATTTCTTAAGCCCAACGTGCAAAATCACACGCAGAAACACCTGATGCCGTTATCAGTGGGCCTGACCACAAATCGACTGAGGTGACTTGGGCCATGCGAAGTATCCTCGGCCATACATGTTCGACCTGCAAGAAATCGTCTAAACCACTTGTCTTAGTTGACCCGTGACATCGATGGCCTCGTTGTCGATCTCAAAATCTCCCGTCAAACACGTACTGTTGATTAGCAAGACATTGGCCCTCCGAAGCAGGGCCCAATGATATAGGCTAACCGCGTACCGGGATTTAGGGCGAATCTTTACAGATAAAGATATAGTATATAGGAGGGTATATGTAGATCGGTGTAGGTCGTATAGAAAACATTTCTATGATATCCACTTTCACTGTACATGAAAAGTTGGGAAATAATAATATTCTTGATTAAAAAATATTTGAAAAAATATTAACAACAACAACAACATCGACGAGGACACCCACTGCTAACCAAGCCACTGTGAAAGTATGGCCGGTCACATCAGAACCACAATTATGGTCAGAGTGGCAATATCCTTACGAGCCACCGATCCGAATATGTCATTTTGAACAAGTGAACTTAGAAAATACGTGTTTACATACTGCAGAATTGTGTAAATTTAAAGAGTGTATCGTAGCTGAAATTGCTGTACAAATATTATGCTTAGGAGCATATATTACGGATGTTCACATTTTTACCTCTGCCGCCTTTGAAATTAGGTAACGGTCAGTACGGAGAAGGAGACTACATCAATTTGCTCCTTGAATATTGTGTTCACAATCAAATATAACTCAATCTAATTAAAATTAAATCCTATCTGCTCCCCCATTCAGATATGTGGCTTGCAGGATCTAACAGGCTTACAGTAACTCGAGCGTCAACCAATCCTCAGAACGCTTCATAGTGCTTTAAAGGAAACATTAATGGTAGAGAAGTTGGCTCAGCCGAAATAGGCACCGCGCTGCCGGGGTGTCTTTTCATGTTGCCGCGTTTCCGACATTGTGGCACCATAACACGGGATAGATATATAGTCTGATCTTTCGTGTGAACATTGGGATAAACGAGACGCTGACCCTTCTCCCCTCACAGACTGCAAGTGGATTATTCCAGATGCGACCGTGTTGTCATAATGCTATTAAATATTCACGTTATGGGCGCTCAGAACACCAAATTTAATTGAAATACGTAAGATCCTATATAGCGACATGTACGATTGAGAATCATTGATATAGGATATTAATTTATTAAGATTGAATATAACTGTTCCTATTTTGACCTCTGTGAGATTTGAAAATAGGTCCAGGTCAAACCCTGTTTAATAATGGATAGGTCTACTTTAGTGGGAGACAATATGCCAGGTACCAAACTGGAAGTCAAAAAATCAAAGGTCAACCTCACTATGACCCCAAAACATCATCTTAAAAAAAACACTGTCTGTGTTATTACTTCAGTAAATGTAAATGGATTACCTCAAGCTCGTACCAAACAGGTAGCCTATTGAGGTGGAAAGGTCAAAGTTCAGGGGAATGTCAAAGTTCAGGGTCGCCGGTTGGAAAAACTTAGGAAATCATTGTGAGCTGATACATCAGTGGGAAACAATGTTTCGGGGACGAAGATTGACGTGAAAAATTCAAAGGTCAGGATCACTGGCTACAAACAACTCATCGAAACATGAAAGACTCATACATTTCAATCCAATGTAAACTTCTGGTTATGTTCTTTCAACGCAACGAGTTATGAATCAATCTCCGAAAGTTTTCCACCTTGGCCGTCAACTATACGGGTTGACTCGAACGTATTAATCATGCCAGACGATTAAAATTATATTCATTCATCTATCAGTAAGTTTATATGACGCGTGTTTATATGAAAAGTGATTTGTTTATGTGATAAATATGTACGTATCTTCGTACAGATTCACATATATAACAAGAGCCCAAGGGGCTTCAATATACGCCCGTATATCTGGAATTACATTGGTCCAAATTTCAAGGTTGTTTAATAGTCTTGATTCCAATTGGTAGCTAGCAATCCAGAGAAAGGTCTACAATTTCGTGCTTCCGAGAATGTAACATATATCACATCTTAGACTGAATGATAAACTAAAATGTGCTTAACTCTTGGTAACAAGTTGACCTTGAATCAAGAGTCAAGAGCTCACATATCCAATACCGAAATCGACAATAATCAAACTCCAGAAAATAGTAGTTTTCCTGCAAATGGATTCCTTTCAGGCGAGATAATTTTTCATGAAGGAAGATGTGATGAAGTAAACATTTATTCTTGAGTTAATGCTCAGGTATGAAGTTCATAAAGGACCCCTCTCCCTGTTGTTAAATTAGTAAATGTATGGTTTTATTTTCACAACAGTTTAACTAAATATACCTGTTTCAAACATGGGAGACAACTCCACAGGACAAATGCCATATACATGTACATGTATGGGAGAGAACTCTGAATATTCCAACCTACATGTAACACACAGAGTCAGCTAAACTTGATTCAGCTGTGGGGGACTGTGACCTTGACATTTGACAAATTGATCTCAAAATGTATGGCTCCTCTTTGCCATGCGAGCAAGGTATACTCAAAGTTTGGTACCAATCCATACCTTGAAACTAGAGATATCGCATGGACGACAAATGTTAATGGATGAATGGACAGAATGCCACATCGCATTACATGACTTCGTCTTCGACAGGCATATGAAAATGTGAATTTTAATGATTTCTTGATTTTGTGGTCACAGTGACCTTAACCTTGACCTAAATTTTGGTACACGACACATCGTCTTCCCTCAATGTATCAATGGACACAAAAAATCTTGATTTTTATGAATTTCATGATTTTGGGGGTCACAGTGTCCTCGACTATTGACATTGACTTAAATTTTGGTACTTGACAAACTATCTCTCCGTAATTTCTCAATGGACACAAATAATCATTTATTTTTAACAATTTCACCATTTTGGGGTCACAGTGACCTTGACCTTTGACCTTGACCTACATTTTGGTATGTGACACATGTCCTAATGTATCTACTGACACAAAAATTGTTATTTTTAATAATTTCCTGATTTTTGGGTCACAATGACCTTTGACCTTGACCTAATTTTTGGTATGCGACATCATTTCCCCCTATTGAATCCACTCACAAACAATTAGTAATTTTTAATGATTTCCTGATTTTTAGGTCACACTGACCTTTGGCCTTGATTCTGAGGTCACAGTGACCTTGTCTATTGACCTGGACCTAAATTTTGGTACATCACAAAACGGCTCCCTGTAATTTCTCAATGGACTCAAAAAATAATGATTTTTAACAATTTCACAATTTTGGGGTCACAGTGACCTTGACCTACATTTTGGTAGGTGACACATCGTATCCCACTAATGTATCTACTGACACAAAAAATGTTATTTTTAATAATTTCCTGATTTTGGGGTAACAGTGACCTTTGACCTTCGACCCTGACCCATTTTTTGGTATGCGACACTTCATTTCCCCCTACTGAATCCAATTACAAAAAAAATAGAAATTTTTAATGATTTCCTGATTTTTTTTGTCACACTGACATTTGACCTCTGACCTCGACCTACATTTGGTATGCAACACATCGTTCCCCCCTAGGGCATCCACTCACCAAAAATTAGAAGTGCAGATAGAAAACTGTCAATGATCAATGATTTCCTGATTTTAGGCAACAGTGACCTTTGACCTCTGACCTCGACCTCAATTTTGGTACGCGACACATCGCCTCCACCTAGTGTATCCACTCACAAGAAATTGCAACAGTGGATAGAAAACGTTCACATATATCGACCGGACACGAACACTTCAGTGATTTCCTGTTTTTGAGGCCAGTGACCTTTGACCTCTGACCTCGACCTTAATTTTGGTACGCGACACATCGTCTCCCCGTAGGGTATCCACTCACCAAAAATTAGAACTGTAGACAGAAAACTGTCCCAGATATAGACCGGACACGAGGGACGGAGGGACGGACAGACGGACGGACGGACACACGGACGGAGACCGCCATCACATAATACGTCCGCCTTTTGGCGGGCGAATAAAAACCGTGAATGTGAATCGAACTGACCCTGGTTATTCCAGCAAGACACGATAAGAATGAAAACTCGTTTACAAGTTTGTGACGTCAGTACATTCAGCTTTTATCATCAGCAATATTTCATTTCTAACGCTCTGGTCTCGTCACTTGCCAACCATAAGCTGAGTAATTAATAGGTCCCCGCCGGACATCATTCCTAGTCATGGTTCGTCTACCAAAGCCGAGACATGACAGATCATATTTGGTCAGCCAGGACGAAGACTAGCCGTTTTAATAATATGCTTTCTGAACAGCACTGATGAACTCATCACAATCTCCCATCTTCATACACGAGTCGATTTCTTCCTTCACAAGTTTGGACGGAGACGTCGACTTTTGTATGAAGATGGATCTCTCCGAACATTCCTATATTCGAACGAAATAAGCGCCAGGCAATGTTTCGTATAGGCCTATTTCGTTTCCTTCTGGTTTTGAAAGAGAGTTTTATAGTCAGACGCAATGTTCTTATCCGTGAATGCTTTGGCTCAAGGGTTTTGTCCTTCAGCTTTTCCTCCGCATATACTCGACTTTCGTCTGAATATAACATGGTCCCGCATATCAGTATCGTGCGTCGTCCATTGATTGGTAAGTTTAACCGTTGTTATTTTAAAATGACCGTTCAAACCTTAGTCGCGTGGTGTACGATAACTAGCGGGGGTGATTATGGACTTTTCAAACAAGTCTAAGGAGAATACCGCGAATAGCCTGACTCAAGCACACGTACAGTATTTTGCAATTTCCCACATGGTTAATCTATGTCTATGAACTGTGTGACCCCATTGGCTCAGTTCTACATTACTTAGAGAACAAAGAAAAGTCTGTCTGCACGGACCAGTGACTTCAGCTGATCACGGACCAGTGACTTCAGCTGATCAGCTACTGGCTTGTAGGCCTATAATTTATATTCCCCAATATCTTTTAACCCTGGAGACTTTTGAACAGATGGTAGCAGGCATAGTTTTATACATATGTACTATATTTTCAAAGAAAGTGTCGTTATGCTTGAATACTGGGAAAATATAATACTTACATACAAAATTATTCCAGCTATCGCCAGTTCAAAATAGTATTCATGGTTAAACAACCCAGTAGCTGATCAGCTACAGTCACTGGTTCGTCAACAGACAGGCTCTTCTTTGTTCTCTCAATATTGTGCAACTGAGCCAGTAGTACTGAACCCGAACATCAGATCACACACGTAAATGTTACATGCCGAGGAATCTTCATCAAACGCAAACAATACAAGAATATTGCATCTTACACTGCATAGATGCTATAGAGACCTTTTGGTTCGATTTAAAACGATGTTCAATATTTAAAATAAATAAATAAAATAACTATCGTTGGCTGTTCTGGTATTTTTTCGGAACTAAGCATGGGCTCATTTACAGTTTACAGAACATGCTTGCAATAGCTGTGCTGAATTATGTACAATTAGTGCTGCTTAATTCAGGTACAATATTCAAAACACTTCCGACTGGCAAAATACGTTTTCAAGGACAAAAAGGTTGACGTGTGGCAAGCATACATCGTAGGAACGAAGAAGCCGTAGCATTGTATGGAAATTGTACTTTCAGTAGACACATTTTATGGACAAGGCCCACAAGTAAACCTGGCATAATATGGTTACATAAGGTAGAATTGTGTAATTCAAGGAGTGTATCGTAGATGAAATAATTGTACAAATATTGTGTTTAGAAGATGTGACATTTGAAAATAGGTCACGGTCAGTAGGCCTACGGAGTCAACTTGACCTGTATGCCCTCATGTAGGCAGCATAGTCACTTAGAGGGAGACTAGATCAATTTGTTTCTTAGATATCGTAATCACAATCAAATCTGACTTTTTCCATGCTGACCTCTGTGAGATTGGAAAATAGATCAAGGTCTCCTCTATATATAGATATTGCTTCAAAAGCAAATATTACAGCTATTTACAGTTTGACCTTTGTGACTCTTGAAAATAGGTCAAGGTCCGTCTGGAGTGAATAGGCCTTCATGAGAAAGCATTGTTCGAAAGTATATGGCTCTATTTGTTACTGAGATATTCACAATTTAACCCTTGTGACCTTTGAAAATAGGTCAAGGTCAGTCTAGAGTGAACTTGACGCCTTCTTAAGAAAGGCTTGTGCCAAGCTCCGAGTGTCTAGCTCTCTTCGTTATTGGGCTATGGCGTTAACAACATTTGGGACGGATATAGAGACATACATATGGTTGGCCATCCGTGCCACAATTCGTCAATTACAGGATGCCTGTAAATAATATATACCATGGTATAAAAAGCCAAGCCTGCCATAATTTGTATTTACAGGATGCCTATAATCATTTTGTACCATGGTATAAAATGCCAAGCCTGGCATAATTCGTATTTACAGGGTGCCTGTAATTATTTTGTACCATGGTATAAAATACCAAGCCTGCTATAATTCGTTTTTACAGGATGCCTGTAGTTATTTTGTACTATGGGAGAAAATCGCCAAGCCTGTCACAATTCGTATTTACAGGGTGCCTGTAATTATTTTGTACCATGGTATAAAATACCAAGCCTGCTATAATTCGTTTTTACAGGATGCCTGTAGTTATTTTGTACCATGGTATAAAATGCCAAGCCTGCCATAATTCGTATTTACAGGGTGCCTGTAATTATTTTGTACCATGGTATAAAATCGCCAAGCCTGCTATAATTCGTCTTTACAGGGTGCCTGTAGTTATTTTGTACCATGGTATAAAATGCCAAGCCTGGCATAATTCGTATTTACAGGGTGCCTGTAATTATTTTGTACCATGGTATAAAATCGCCAAGCCTGCTATAATTCGTTTTTACAGGATGCCTGTAGTTATTTTGTACTATGGGAGAAAATCGCCAAGCCTGCCATAATTCATTTTCACAGGATGCCTGTAATTCATTTAGCCGTAAGTCGTAAATTTACGCCTTCTTATTATTTCTACCAATGATATGCGCTTTTACAAATTTGGTGCCGGGCTTTACGCAACCTTCAAACAGGGTTATCTCTCCTTCTGCCAGTCGATCGACCCTGCCCTCAGTCAATTTACATGTACCAAAATATCATTTCACAAAACCTGAATTTTACCACCCCAAAACAGTCCTTATCCACATACTAAATACAAGGATATATAATTTTGCAGATGTGAATGTGCGGGACCATTTAATACCGGCAAAACAAGCATCGCTGATTTGTTTTCAAACAAACGATCGTTAGCCTTGATGTAGGCCAAATGCTGTTGCTGTCGTTGTTGTTGTTGTAGAACAGTTGAGATGAACAGTTATTTAACTACCCGTAGTCACCGAATGTTTGTTGTCTTTTGTCTGCCACATCCCCAGATGTGCTGCAGTTGATTAATTCTGGGTAATTCAAGTTGTTGCCATACAGAGCAGTTCAGTTATTCTCGCACTTTTAATCTCCGACAGAGGCTATACATGGCTTGGTGAAGACTCACTGTGCGGAGACTGCCAGGGCGTTTTTTCGCCTTGTTTAACTTACTGAGGGCAGGGTCAATCGACTGGCAGAAGGGGAGATAACCCTGTTTGAAGGTTGCGTAAAACCCGGCTCCAAATTTGTAAAAGCGCATATCATTGGTGGAAATAATAAGGAGGCGTAAATTTACGACTTACGGCTAAATGAATTACAGGCATCCTGTGAATACGAATTATGGCAGGCTTGGCGATTTTATACCATGGTACAAAATAACTACAGGCATCTTGTAAATACGAATTATGGCAGGCTTGGCATTTTATACCATGGTATATATCCTGTAAATATGAATTGTGACAGGCTTGGCGATTTTATACCATGGTACAAAATAATTACAGGCACCCTGTAAATACGAATTATGGCAGGCTTGGTATTTTATACCATGGTACAAAATAATTACAGGCACCCTGTAAATACGAATTATGGCAGGCTTGGTATTTTATACCATGGTACAAAATAATTACAGACATCCTGTAAATACGACTTATGGCAGGCTTGGCATTTTATACCATGGTATATATTATTTACAGGCATCCTGTAAATGACGAATTTGTGGCAGAGATGGCCAACCATACACACAGCATGATATCCATAGACAAAATCGAAGAAGAAATCCACGCCGAAAAGGCACAGGCCTATTACTTCGATTCAGAACGACCTAGGTCCATCAACTAAAAATTACTTCACCGTTTTCAGAGTTTGGCTAGGTTTATACAGAATAACCTGCTGTGTCCTTCTGATAAATAACTTTAATCTATCCACGTGTATACATATTGAGCGCACGTGAGGAATACCATGCGTAACTGCGCCATATCCTCTAAACAAGGAAGCTTATATATATCGCGTATTTATTCGAACATCCACCATTTTCGAATGAGCCAAAACAGGGTAAACGACTCAACATAATCTGGTTATCACACCAAGTTGATTGCCCTGTTGGGACATGGGGAAGTGTATTGGTGGAGAGTGGGGACGGGGTGCAATCAGACCGAGAACGAAGACAATATAGAGCAATATAGCGTCATACACACAATGATCATCACTGGACACAACAATCGATTCGGTATGTTCGCCATTAACTAAGGCTTCTCTTACCTTCAGCTGTGCCGTGTCTGTACTCTCTGACATTAACAAAACCGCCTGTTGAAATTTAGCCGAGTGGAATATTTTTCAACAGTAGTCACGTGCTCGACCTGACAATCCAGTTCAAGCTTTTACCATCATCATCGCGCATGTCACAGTCTGAGAGTGCTGACCCATCTCGAACCTTTAACACGTTCAGCGCTCAATTTTGCCTTCGGTACTGAGCAACTAGGCTAGAACATAGGCGGCCAACTGAGTAATTGTTGTCCTGGTACACGAAGAGGGTAGGAGACAGTTGTCGATCCAATATATAGTTTTTCTTCGCACTACTGTAGAATAGAAATGATATCGTGATTAATTTTAGTTTGAAATGAATAGAAATTGTATGTCAGTCACATTGATAATATCGTACTGTCAATTTGTTGATAGCACCTTTTTGTTACACTATCGTACCGTCCCAACAATTCATAACGTGACTCATGATGTGGAAGGATAAATGCGAGCGTATGGGTCTTTGTGTTCATCAGGTATGGCTGGGTAGCACTGTCACAATTCGATATTTTATATACAATGGTTTGAAATAATATATACCATGGTACAATATATGTTTGATGCCTGATGCCTGTAAATACCATGGTATATAATCGGCTCACGGGTCAAAATTCGCTTGTACATGATGCCTCTAAATAATATGTACTATGGTGCTATGGTTTTAGATATTTTTATAGAATGGTATAAAAGCCGATTTGTGGCAGGGATGGTCAGCCGTAGGCTCGGGGTTCGCCCGGTGAAGCAGCTGTGTTTGTATTCTGACACTGTGCTGGGCTTGGGCCTGTTGCGCTGATGAATGGACTTCCTTTGTGATACTGACTGCTGACCCTTGGCGTCTGACCATACAGCTTCAAATATTTCCACTGGTTGAGATATTTCAGCTGGTCAGTGAGGTGTAAAATCACCCTTATTCATCAGTTTGAGAAAACCCATAATTCCGAGTTCCGGTCCACTTTATTACATGAATTATGTTTTTCACCCTTTCATCTGTTCGAGAATGATAACCTTCACTAAAGGTATATAGAAATGCCTATTGAATGACCTTAACAATGTTAGCGTTATTCCAAACCATGTCTTCTTGATTAACTACAGAGGTGGCGAGGGGACATTTATCTAAACAGGGTTACAGAGTATATTGGAAAATGCTAAATAGCCCAAGTTGATTAGCATGTGAGATAATGGATGGTTGATGCCTACGTATATTTTCAATACATTATGGAAATTAATAAATATAATACATGCCTTTTTTTTCAAATCGATGTTTTTAAGTTTTCCCAAACCAAAACTATCCCATCTTTGACTCAAATAGTCTCATTCCAACAGATGTTAAGCCGAATAAAAACCAGAGTTACTATACTGTTTTTAATTTTCTACCTCAACCCTGACCTCTCATCTTCACAACCTCAAGGTTTCGTTTTGCCTGGCTTGTGATCTATTTTCAATAAATTATGAAATTAATCAATACAATTATTTTTTCTTCAAATCGATTTTATTTTTTTATTTTTTGAATAAAATATATATTTTCTTTTACATTTATAAAGGAGATGGTATTGTAAGGCGGGGTTTTTGCCCACAGCCAGCCGACTCATAGGAATGTACATTTCTTCTCTCCATCTGTCAATCACAATGCAATGTATAACTTGTCGTCGTCGGCAACTGTCAGTCAACGGACTGAGTGTTACGGTGAATCATGATAGCTTCACATATGTTCGGTACCAAGACGTTATTATTTCACCACATTGCAGTCGATTTTACATGCACATATTGGAGAATAAATACACAATTTAGGCGAATATATTGCCGTTGTAACAGGTAGCGACTGATCGTTCGATTTCAACGTTTGACTGACCCGTTTAATGTCCACACGGTATCGTCTCATCGATAAACAATATTTATTTTACTTTTAATTGGTTCATAATGATAGCCTAAAATCTTACTTCAGATATACTGAAAGCAATTTTTTTTTCAAAAATGAGAAAGATTGAAATAACTTGTCGACGTCATACATGTTGACCTCCTGGGATTCGAACTCGGTAAAACAAAATTTCTAGGCGATTGTGATCCAACGTGCGTATCCACTACACCACGACATACGAACAACTGTAACAGGCTATTTTGTCAGTTTAATCTACTTACGAAAACTTCAAACGTTATGAATCATAACTTTTCATTTTTTAGTATGAAGGACCCCTTGGACCAAAAAGATCTTCCAGCAGTGGGAATATAATGTTAGCACACAACACCAGGTTAAATTGCGTTTTGATCCAAGGGGTCCTTCGCGTCTAAATGCGTGTCTGAAGGACTCGATTTAGACCCTTTTTCACGAAATAGCACAAGCTGTGGATTTCAGTTTCATGTGATAACTATAATCATAAAGCAATCACACTAAAACTTTCACATATTGTGTACTTATATCTTCTCTTGCCGTTACATTGAAACCTAAGTATTTTTAGGACATTTAATTTTTTCGATTTCAACCGCACCACGTATAGGCCGAAATCCCGCCTTATCGTACCATCACCTTTGTATAATTTGTTGAAAATGTACGTATTCATCTACCTCGAAATATCCCACAAACCAGCCATAAGTGGGGTTTTCGAATATGTTGCCACGGTCGCCCCGGTCGCGGTAAACACGTGATCTGATTTGTCAATATACAGGATGTTGCTTTCCTGGTTGGCTGAAAAATACAGTCGCATTTCACATGAACACGACTCATTCCCATGTGAACTATAGGGGTATCTAAGATAGATATACCCCTTATGGGGTATCTAAGATAGATATACCCCTGATTTCTAGCGAGGATGCATGTGATCCATATGACAAAGAATAAGAGTTAGGACATAGAACGCTCAACACGTCTTAAAATGAACTAAAGTCTACCTTTCCAAACGCTATCAGCGTGTTGATTACTTAGTGGACGAACCGTTTTGAATACCTAAACCTTTCCTCTGAGCAAAGAAATTGAGTTTTAGCCAAAGTTCCATGCCATCTCTCTTTCGCTCCGCATTCTCATCGACTCGGTCGTTTTACAACTCCAGTCTGATGGGAGAGCCGACCAACGAATTTCCGCTATAAGAACTGTATTAAATGTGTTTTATGCGACTTGGCTTCAATACAAAATGACGTCACTTAATTCAAAAATGAAGAAAAAGATTTAGGCAAAATAAAACAAAATCGATTTAAAAAAATATATATTAGATTCATTAATTTTAACAATTTATAATATCCCACAGGCCAGGCAACTGTGTGGAAAACGTGTGCCCGAAGTTAATGTGCCGTTATTTCCTGGATTGTGAAACGTGAGATGTATTTTGAAGATTTAAACTCATCTATATTTTATGTGAATTGCATATATTTGATAATCATTATAGATTGGTAACAATCAATTATAGAATGGACAGGTGATCGTTTTCAGTGTATAGTACATGTATGCATGTTTAGGCTATATATTATATATGTTCATGTACCTTCTCATATTATCTCTTGAATAAAACAAAGTCAGTTCTGAATTGTATTTTCATCGAAAATTAGATGGTACAGATGTCATTTGAGTGACACAGGTGGTTACATTAACGACATGATGCGATGTTTGGCAGGACTGATTGACTACAACAATGAAACAAAGAAACAAAATTAAAATCTTACAAAAATTTATACAAATGTGACATCAAATTCAACCTAATCATGTGATAATACATACAGATTCTACTGATCGAAGGGAGGCAACTTTTACATGAGGAATCTCACAAAAGAACCCCAGCACCGGCCCATCCTCCCCACAGCGCATGCTCCATTTCACAGGTTCATGTAGGTCACAAACCTCCATTGCATTCAGTGGGTCCGATAATAATTAGGAGTAGACTTCCGGCGACCACTGATTGGCTGTTATACTAAGTGGCAGTGAAATGGTTTGTGCTATATTTTATAATTCATTCCTATAATATTTGACTCTCAGGAATATGGAAGAACCATTGTCACAGGTTAATATAAAAAAAAATTTAGCCCGTGTTTCTTGACCCCCCTCAACCCTTGTTGCCATGGCATTAGACGCCATGTTCTCATTCCCAGGAGCTTTCATTCAAAACAAAATGATGGGGAATGTATGCTGATTTTTCCATATTTTTTAGAGGAAAAGCCAGGCTATCCGGTGTGTTATGTCAATGGTGGCCGCGAATATTAGGGAATATAGTTTTGGCCAGCTCATTTACTACATAATAAGTAAGGCAAATATTTAGTGGTTTGTGACCTTTATCATCCCTGCCTCCAACAGCGGAAGTTGACCGTTACTACGTTGCTATGACGTATAGGAGAAAACCCAAGTTTTGCATTCCACGAAAAAGCGGACATCGCTAAAAACAACCATTTTTGGCATAAAATTCACTCCACATTCTTTCGTAGACCATATATTAGCATGCTGTTTTTCTATTCGCTTGCTATGATAACAGAGAAGATGTGTTTTAATCGCGAAATATTTTTCCCGCAATTTTTGAACCTGAAGAACTCGAAATTGTTAAGGAAGAAAAGTTGCATTTTACTGAAAACTGTACGATTTTGAAACACCTGTAGAAAAGATATGCATGTGACGGGAACTATATACCTTGGTAAAAATAAGAGCTCAGTGTTTTAATTTTACAAGTAGAAGTGATAAATTCACCCTAGGATTTTTTTTTATAGAAAATGTGTAATTAATAAAGCTCTTTCACCGAGAACATTTAAAAAGAGCACTCTTGATTCCGTCACGATTTTTTGGTGATTCCGTCACGGACTAGGTTTAACCCCTGTGATGATTCAATCGCGTTTTTCTCACGAGGAAAAAAATCTTATCATCCTTGGGTACTGTATGTTAGTAAGAGATGTCACTTAAGAATAATCAGATTGAAACAGAGCAGCAAAAAAATAGACAAGCAACACTAGTCAAGAGTCATGTCCCTTTCAGGTGATAGGGTCACGAACATTTCGAGGCATGATTTACTGAAAATGCTGGATCATCTGTAGATTTTTCATGGATCCGTAAACAGATGTCATATAGAATAGCAAACTAAACATAAAATTACATGGGTATGACCGCGGAACTTCCGAGTACACGGCTTTGAATAAAAAAAGGTCTTCCCCACGGTGATTCCGTCACGGTGGAATTCAGGACGTACGCACGGTTCATTTTGAATCCGGCCGAACAACTCCTTCAGTTTTGCACATGAGCGAACTACTTTCCATATGCTCTGTCCAGATGAACAGGGAACTGAAAACGGCACAATGTAGGGATGTTTCCTGAAAAGAAAGATATTCTCGTGTATTTAAAACTGGATTAACATCTCTATACCCGACCAAAAATGCTTTGGCCCGCCAATTAATCTTAGTGTAACGAAAGTGCAGAATGCAAACGACCCCTTGGGTTCCCCTTTAATAAATCACTGCTGGTGTTTCCACACGTGACTATTTTCAATTCAATTTCAATTTATTCACCAGTTCCAATTTATACATACATGATCAATAATATATCTAGAAAACGATGACATCCGTAGCAGTATGTTGACAGGAAGATATATGATGTATAACTGGCGGGAATAAAACCCCAGGGGGTTTGTTCTATCCCAAAAAGAAAATAATATAGTATTATAAAACCATCACTGAAGATTGAATATATTGTACTTCATCTCATGTTAGAAAAGCTTCAGTGTAGGTAATAAATTTTCTGAACCGGTGAATAACAAAAAAAACTACCCATGGTCGGCCCTGCTTACAGAATGTGAAACAGTACGAGATGTTTTTTCAACTGCGACTTATATAGAGAAATAGAATCTATTGTTTTGAGATGGGTGGGTAGTTTGTTCCACAGCCTCGGACCTTTAATTCTGGCAGTGAAGAATGAAAGATCAGAAGAATAAAAGGGTCGATACAAGTTGATTCTGGAATTTCTAGTAGCATATCTATGCACATTGGATATACGTGTAAAGTAACTCTGGTGGTTAATGGGCAGAAGCGAGGGGTGATAACTGAACTTGTGGACGTATTGTAAAAGAAGGTAATTGTTGAGTTTTGGTAGTGTGAGAATATTCAGATTTTTAAACAGAGGGTCGGTGTGTTCATACCTTCCGGATAGAGATATTATTCGGATGGCACGTTTTTGGAGAGTTATCAATGGAGTAAGGTGAGTTATGTAGGTACTACTGTGAAATCGAAAGTGACATTGTGCTTACGTGTGCGGTTCACTTACCTGATGGAATTCAACGCTGTAATTTTCCTAGAATGAACTACAATAATCCGGGAGACAGACAATGCCTCGAAATCCCGGTGAAGTTTTCTCAAACGATCAGTCGGGACGGCGAAAGGAACCCTGGTGGAGCTCGCTTGCTTCGCTGTAGATGACGTCAGTCAGGAATCCGGAAGTCAACATTGAAGAATATGCAGATGAAGGACAGTGAACTTTGCGGTCGTCGTATGAATTAACTAGAGGAAGCTGAGATTTAAGAGTTACCTCCGTTATTAATTATGGATTGTTTCTCCATAGCCATATTTATCCAGCGAAGTTCAGATAAACTGATCGGGGAAGTGTGGTAATTTGACAATAAAGAGGGCGCTGGCATCGTCAACTTCTGTTTCTACCTTTATCTGCAGGAGAGCGTTCTGTTTCTACCTTTATCCGCAGAAGAGCGGTAGCCCTATATAAGACAGGCTCCCGCTGAAACGAGGCAGACCAGCAGAAACTCCGAGGTGAGTGGACGCACAAATTGTACAGGGGAGAAGAAATCTAATACATTGCCGGGCCGGAGAAGGGCCGTGATCAGGCCGCCGAATTCTTGCCGCCGCCGGGCCGGGACCAGGCCGCCGAATCGGAGAAGAGCCGCCGCCGAATTCCATAGCATCATAGCATACATTTACACTCACTTACATTCACACGTCCGGGCTGTGTTTATTCTACTCATATCTCTACCTGACTCAACCGTATTGCACAGTTGTGCTGGTACAGCACTGGGAAATAGGGTATAGACACTTATCGTTAACGGTTATTTCTAACTCTACCTGACTCTCGTCCGTATCGCACAGACGTGCAGGTTTTGCTCTGGGAATTAACTAACGGCGTTAGTGTTGATAGCATGGCCATACCTTAGCCGCATTTCTACCTGACGCAACCGTATTGTACAGTTGTGCGGGTACGGCCCTGTGGTTAATGATATCGATAAAGTTGTAGCCGGTAGGAGATGCTAGTCTCTGTGAAGAGGGTACAGCTAAACCAAATCAAACACAAATCTTACATAAACAATTATCCATGGACACACGTACTTAAACACACAACCTACGGGTTGAAATACATTCACGCTAACACTTACAAGCTATAGGCTCAGGTCTAGAGTTTGATATATATACACATACCCAGTAAATCGTACCATAAACGATTATCCATTCACGCTCCCATAAGCATACGGTCTCTCACAACCCTGTACTTATATTGAGTAATTGACGGCCAATCATAGATAAATACTGTCTCATACAGTAGTATAGAAAGGGGGAATCCTTGACCAGATGCCCATACAGTAGTATGTGAACAGGGTTCATAGACCAGGTGACCATACAGTAGTATGGAAAGAGGGTTCCTAGACCAGGTGACCATACAGTAGTATAGAAAGAGGGTTCCTAGACCAGGTGACCATATAGTAGTATAGAAAGAGGGTTCCTAGACCAGGTGACCATACAGTAGTATGTGAAGAGGGTTACTAGACCAGGTGCCTACCCATCCACCGTGTGTTATCGATGTCCGATCCCTTGTGGGCCGTGTAGCCGTAAACTCTGGCCTTGATGATTCGTCCTTGGAGCGGGGCCGCGGAGTGAGTCGCCGTGAGCGGGGTCGCTGAAGCCTGGGGGTTTATTCCTACGAGGGGTGCCGTCTGCTGCTGGGTGAGCCGTCAGGTTGATTAGTCCTGCGGTGTTACAGAGAGACGATCAACCACAGCAACGCTGGGTTATGAAAATCTTCTTGATTTGTCTACGCTGGAAGTGGGGTCGGTGCTGTTGGCACCACCGGCCGACCTGACGCCACGACCTTCAGCGGAGACGTCTACCGAAGATCGACTGAGGGGGCGTGAGCCAATACATGAACAACCCCACGTTGACTGAAGACGAGAGGTAGAAGACCAGCGTAATGTCTCAAATGCGTTATGCACAGCGATGGCCGCCATGATGGGGCAGATGTCCACGATACTGAGAAATGAAGATTCCAGTGACGAGATGACTCAACCTAATGGCGAAGATTACAGTCATTCTGGGCCGGCCGGACTGGGAAGAGGGCGCCGAGCCGCAGAGACGCCACTACGGGGTCGAGACGAAGGCGCATCTGGGACGACGCCGAGGCATGACGGGTCGCCGCCAAGAAGAAACCGGGATGAACCATCTTCAGTGACGTGGGATCAGCCGTTACAGACGTCAACGCCCATGGGGGAACCTGGACGGCCGAAGACGACGATGGTGAAGGCTGCTACCTACGACGGTACCACGCCGTGGCGAGACTATTTGGCTCACTTCGGGCATTGCGCCGTGATAAACGGGTGGACGTACCAGCAACAGGGTCAATACCGAGCCGTCGCTTTACGGGGGTCAGCTCAGCAAGTACTGACCAGCCTTAAGTCTGCATCGGGCAGTACCGACTATGACCGCTTAAAGGAAGCCGTAGAGAAGTGTTTTGCCCATCCAAATCAGATGGACATGTACAAGTCGCAGTTGAAGTCTAGGCACCGCGGGAGGGATGAAAATCGTCTGGGCCTGGCTCAAGCACTAATCCGCCTGGCACAGCTGGCTTATCCTGATGCCGGAGACCACAAAGGATCAGTTCCTGGACGCCATGGGATGAGCTGAGATTCCAAGTCTGGCAGACAAGGCCTAAAACCTTGGATGCGACAGTGCACGCGACAGTGCATGTGGCCGTGGAAATAGAAGCATTCAAGAGATATCGTCGACATGAAACATGGGCCACACCCAGAGCTGTTCATGGCGAGAAAAAGATGGGGAACGGAGACTCAGCAGCTGAGGGAAATGAAGCGGTTATTGGAACAGCTTCAACGAGACACTGAATCACCGCGACATCAACGGCCGCGACGGTACCAGTCGAGATGGGGACATAGGCGTGGCCGACAACGACCATACGGTAACCGAGATTGGACACCAAGGTGCTGGACGTGCGGTAAACATGACCATTATCGAGCGAATTGCCCCGAAGGCCGTAGACGAGATGGTTCCCGACCGCTGGATCAACCAAAAACATCTTTGGCGGCACCCACGTTTCAACTGGTGGTGGACGATACGAGAGCTTTTCCTAACAGTTACAAGCCTGGTGATCAGGTTTGCTTGAGGGGGCCTATTGTTGTGAAAGAAGCGCTGACTGATGTGACATATCGCATTACGGACGAGGCGGGTGACATCCGTGTATTCCATCGTGATCTTTTAAAGCCCTTCTACCCCCAGAAAGACGTCGGATAGTGAGACCACTGAATCTACAGAGAACGATGGGGACGTCAAATCTGAGAACGACTCGGAGCCCACGGCAGTCTTTCGACAAACACAGGCTGGCCGACCCCGTGGCTTCACTGCCTCAGATGCATGGTGAACAGACTCCAGCAAGAGACAGCTGTGGCCTGCTGTGGACCTGATGTCCATTCTACCTGACGACGACTTGGCCCTCAGGAGGACCGTCGTCCGGTAATTTTGTTGTATATACGTTGTACATATGCTCTGTTCTGCACTTCCGTGCTGCTGGTACCGTGACGAGATCCATGACGAGGGCGTCATGTTCTTCGAAGGCGGGGGTAGTGTAACGAAAATGCAGAATGCAAACGACCCCTTGGGTTCCCCTTTAATGAATCACTGCTGGTGTTTCGACACGTGACTACTGTGAAATCGAAAGTGACATTGTGTTTACTTGTGCGGTTCACTTACCTGATGGAATTCAACGCTGTAATTTTCCTAGAATGAACTACAATAATCCCGGAAACAGAGAATGCCTCGAAATCCCGGTGAAGTTATCTCAAACGATCAGTCGGGACGGCGAAAGGAACCCTGGTGGAGCTCGCTTGCTTCGCTGTAGATGACGTCAGTCAGGAATCCGGAAGTCAACATTGAAGAATATGCAGATGAAGGACAGTGAACTTTGCGGCCGTCGTATGAATTAACTAGAGAGAGTTGGAAGCTGAGATTTACCAGTTACGTCCTTCATGAATTATGGTTTGTTCCTCCATAGCCATATTTATCCAGCGAAGTCCAGATAAACTGATCGGGGAAGTGTGGTAATTTGACAATAAAGAGGGCGCTGGCATCGTCGACTTCTGTTTCTACCTTTATCTGCAGGAGAGCGTTCTGTTTCTACCTTTATCCGCAGAAGAGCGGTAGCCCTATATAAGACAGGCTCCCGCTGAAACGAGGCAGACCAGCAGAAACTCCGAGGTGAGAGGACGCACAAATTGTACAGGGAAGAAGAAATCTAATACATTGCCGGGCCGGAGAAGGGCCGTTATCAGGCCGCCGAATTCTTGCCGCCGCCGGGCCGGGACCAGGCCGCCGAATTGGAGAAGAGCCGCCGCCGAATTCCATAAAATCATAGCATACATTTACACTCACTTACATTCACACGTCCGGGCTGTGTTTATTCTACTCCTATCTCTACCTGACTCAACCGTATTGCAAAGTTGTGCGGGTACGGCCCTGTGGTTAATGATATCGATAAAGCTGTAGCCGGTAGGAGATGCTCGTCTCTGTGAAGAGGGTACAGCTAAACCAAATCAAACACAAATCCTACATAAACAATTATCCATGCACACACGTACTTAAACACACAACCTACGGGTTGAAATACATTCACGCTAACACTCACAAGCTATAGGCTCAGGTCTAGAGTTATATATACACCTACCCAGTAAATCGTACCATAAACGATTATCCATTCACGCTCCCATAAGCATACGGTCTCTCACAACCCTGTACTTACAATGAGTAATTCACGGCCAATTATAGATAAATACTGTCTCATACAGTAGTATATAAAAGGGGAATCCTTGACCAGATGCCCATCTATTGCGGATGACCATACAGTAGTATGTGCAGAGGGTTCATAGACCAGGTGACCATAGAGTCGTATAGAAAGAGGGTTCCTAGACCAGGTGACCATACAGTAGTATAGAAAGAGGGTTCCTAGACCAGGTGACCATACAGTAGTATATGAAGAAGGTTACTAGACCAGGTGCCTACCCATCTACCGTGTGTTATCGATGTCCAATCCTTTGTGGACCGGTGCCGTAGAAGCCTTTGTACTGTGAGAGTACTGTCGTGCCCAGGCCGTCCGCATCCATTGACAGTTACCAACGCTTGGAGGGGCCTAGTCGTGTAAGACGAGACACGACGACGACGACAAGTCCATAGAGCCCGTGTAAAGAAGACCGGGAGAAGGAAGACACACGCCGGACATAACCACGGGAGGGCCAGGTCGTGTAAGACGAGACACGACGTCAAGTCCATCCATACCGGAGTGGACGAAGACCTGGGGAAGGAAGATAGACGCTGGACCCAGCCACGAAGACCTGGGGAAGGAAGACAGAAGCTGGACCCAACCAAGAGAGAACCGGTCGTGACCAGACTGTGACCAGGCCTGATCGCGATATAGCTAGGGCTATATAATTTTGTATATATCTTTCTATTATATTGGACTTCGGTTAAAGATAACTATAAGAATACAGGTAAATCCAATTCATAGATCAGGGATCTTCTTTGCAGGGATTGTACGCTACCGCGATCTGAATCCTGTATTCCTGCTCATAGAATTATATGTCAGTATTGTATTAATTTGCTTTGGTTGTCATTACAGGTCGTCCTTTTCAACCTCCTCGATCCAGACAAGGTGACAGGTTGAATCGAACTCCCTGGTTGGCCAAGATCAGTGCACGAGTGCGTTTCCGGTAGCCTGACAGTTTGTCTTGGGGACCCTGCGCACTCTCTTGTGGATCTGAAACATCCATTCCCCACGTAAACGTTTCATTAGCAAGGAACACTTGCAAGTCGCGTGCGTGAACTGGGTTGGAGAGTCCACAGTATGACCGCAAAAGGGGCGTGCTAAAACACCAATAACGATCAAAATGATGCAAAGGTGACCCTTGGTTTTAGAATACATGTGAAATTCTCCCGTCAATGAATTGTGTATCTATCATACATTCAACAATGTTTAATGACATCAACAACTTTGAATAAATCTCCGCAAACAAAAACTGTTCTCCAACTTTAATTGGCTCCATAATGTACGACAAAAGGATGTACAACAAGATATACAGGCAGACGATAAATTTTGATCCATTTCAATCCTATTACACTTCTGGGCGAGTTCAGCTGCACACGCGAAGAAACCTACAACGTCCTATAATCCACACCGATTGGTTAAGAGGTATGATTTATTGGAATTAGATCACACCTGGGCTTCCTTCTTTATATGTAATAATGTTATTCGGTAGAATTTGAAATAATAATGGTCATTTCCAAAATCAAGGAATTAGAGCTGGTTAATTATAAAAACATTTTTAAATAGTGCGAACAGTCAGTATCAACCAACTAGGTGGAATCTTGACATTTAGTTCGTATAGCTACTGACTAGCGACTCTGGTTGACTGAAACAGAGAAACTGGTACCCTCTGCCTTGTATGTAGAGTTCAAGATGTGCAACATTCGGAGAGGCCACAGAGTTTACGTTCCCTTTAAGTAACAGGATTCGTGACCGAAAGCTGACTGCTCTCTGCCACTGGTCGGTGACCGAAAGCTGACTGCTCTCTGCCACTGGTCGACATTCTCATCTAGCTTCACTTGTGCTAAATTTTGAATAAATTAAACCCACGTGGAACAATTTGAACATGTTTATATGTATAACTCTTAACGTTTAAATTCTGGTATAGAGCTCTCTAAATATTCGCAAAAGCACGTGGACACTTGAAAATAAACAATTCACATATTAATGATGGTACCGTACATCTCTATTTGTTAACGGTGGCACGTAACCCTGATTGAATCAGTATTTAGGTCAAGTAGTTTGTTCATTTGAATGTACTCAAGCAACAGGCAAACTTGTATGTCTTCGGACTTTAATATCTGTATTCCTTGAACATAGAATGTTTATTTTAATGAAGTCTTTAATGAGTCTTTACATGATAGCTTATGGAAATTGCTTCGTATATTAACTACTGTACCACGATCGAAGTTTCCAGTGAATAAACAAAAGTTTATCTTTAACTCATGTCTTGTGGAAAACCTTTGAGTCAACTTTAATGTACGCACGTTGAAGCATTTCCTTAGTCGGGGTTTATATAAAGGTCATCTCTCTCAGGTTTAAAGACGTATAACAAGGCCATAACATCACAACCCGTGGAAAGTTAATTGTGTAAATGTCAAATACGGGGAGTGCAAGCATGATAACCCAACAATAAAGCGAAATCATACAATCATCGGTAATTATAAATTATACCCAATATTTGATAAGTTCCTCGGACATTCAGAAAGATAAATGTTACCATACAAATATTGGTAACCATGGTAACGGCGATTCATTTTTAGTCAAATAGTTGCCAATGAAAACAATTTCTCAAATTAATCTTTATGAACCAGTGAACAAAGAAAATTTGGGAAATTGTTCACATTTCATTATCAACTAGGCGACTAAAAACGAATAGTTGATAATGAAGTTTAATCATTTTCTCAAATTAATCTTTATGTGCCAGTGAGCGAAGATAAATTTGTGAAATTGTTTAAAATCATTTTCAGGCTGGAATGAATCGCCCTTATAAATATTTGTGTGGTATATTTTTGTTCGGTATTTGAAGGAGCATATACCATATTGCGTATAATTTAGAATGACCAAAAGTGACACAGCGTAACTTTCACTTTATTGTTGGGTTACATGCTTTCACGCTCAATAATTTGAGAGTTTTGTTTGTTGAGAGTCCACCGACTGACACTGATTCAGAAACTGCTGGGACTCTATCCACTGATACAGAGAGCGTGGGTGCCTCCTAGGAAAACCGGAGTGAGGAAAAACCTGCCTTTTGGGACAGTATTGTTAATTAGGCTATTAATACTCATGCTGAGACGAGGGAAGATGCCGGACAGGGTAACTTACAACAGGCGTACAACCAAATGCTCCCCACATCGAAAAAACTGTTATGGGGATCTATGAACAGAAAATCCCACTGCCGAAATGGAAGGCGACCCCACGAATAGGTCAATCATAAAGACAAAGCGTCACCTGGAAGAGGATATGGGATTACCATGCGGTCAAATTGCAACAAGCAGCCAGAGGATGCTAAGTCCCCCGCCGAAATGGCAGCAATATTTTTTAGCATTGTTGGTCTCGGGGGATATACATGAGGGAGGCAACTACTACTTCATAGGCGTTGGATGCGGAAGGGTCTTTCTGCCTTCCCAAGTTTTAAAATCAACTCAGAACGGTTGACTGAACGTTGATTGCTTCAGTAATATAGCTTCCATGCAGTGAAGCATGGCAATTATGTAACCGAGAAGCGACCCCAAGTGACATCTCAAGGCATATTATCTGCAAACCAAATTTGACGAGAAGCTGACTGCATCCTCAACCTATTGTCCGGGAACCAAATTTTAAATCTGCCACCAGGTGTTGCCACCTGTAGGTGCAATTGGGCGAAACGCAATCCCAAGCATCATCTCATGACATGGTACATATATCAGCATGCGAACTTTGAGAAGAATCTAAAGAGGGGTCTTCAAGTTATTGCCCGGAAACCAAATTTAGATTTGTATGCACAAGTGTGCGAAACACAATCCCAAGTGACATCTTATGGCATATGAATACCAAATTTGAGAAGAATACGATGAGCAATTGTCAAATTATTGCCAGAAACAAATTTCAGATTTTTCCACCAGGTGTCGCCACCAGTATGCAGAAGGTGAAGTACAATCCCAAGGGACATATCATGACATGGTATCTGCATACCAAATTGGAGAAAAATCCGATGAGTGAAATCAAATTTAGATTTGACACGAGGTGGTGCTACCTGTAAGCACAAGTGGGCGAAACGCAATCCCAAACGACATCATATGTCATGGTATATTCATACCAGATTTGGGAAGAGTCTGACGAGCGGTTATCAAATTATTACCCGGAAACAAATCTGGTATTTCGCCACCAGGTGGCACCACCTGTAAGTAAAAATGAGCGAAAGGCAATCCCACGCAACACCTCCTGGCATGATACATGCATGCTAAATTTGAGGAGATTCCGATGAACAGTTCTCAAGTTAATGCTGAAAACAAATTTTGATTTTAACACCTGGTGGCGCCACCTATAGGCGCAAGTGGGCGAAATGCAATCTCAAGCGACATCTTAGGTCATGGTATTACCCGGAGACAAATTTGGGATTTTGCCACCAGGTGGCGCCACCTGTAAGTGCAAGTGAGTGAAAGGCAATCCCATGCAACAGCTCTTGGCATGGTACAGGCATGCTAATTTGAGGAGAACCGATGAGCATGCAGTTCTCAAGTTATTGCCCAAAACCAAATTATTGAAGAAACTAGATACAGTCGATCGAATACGATTGGAGGCATGCCTTTTGCAACTTTAGTAAAGGAAACATTCATTATTTGTGAAGAAAGTACAAACATAAAACTTAGGAAGAATATCATTAACATGGCCCCATAAGATGCCTTGAATGTAGGTACCCACATACCAAATTTAAAAGAACCCATTAAGATCCAACAGTTACTGTCCGGAAATGCAATTTTACCTTGGCCCTCAGGTAGCGCCAAGTGTAGGAAGATAGGCATAAAAAATAATCCCAACCGAGATCTCTTGACATTGGAAATAGAAAATGTTAACTTGGCCTACAGGTGGCGCCACCTATGAGCAGATCGACAAGAAAAACAATATCAAGTGAAACCTTCAGGTAAGGTACATGTATACCAAACTTGGAAAGAATTCATTCAAGTATTAACAAGTTATTGTCCGCAAATATAATTTTAAATTTGCCCCCAGCTGGCACCACCTATATGTGGATCGGCATGAAAAACAATGCCAAATGAGAAATTGAGGCGAGGCACCTACACACCAAATTCGGAATGAATCGGTTCGAGTTTTCAAAGGTTATTGTCTGGAAACATTTAACTTAGCTTTCAGGTGGTCCCCCTATCATCATGAAAAACATTCTCAAGCCAGATCTTGAGGTAAGGTACCACCACACCAAATTTGGAAAGAATCCTTAAGGTTTTCAAAAGTACTATGATTGTCTTTTTGAATTTGGTGCTAATACTGTTATATGGAAAATGGAATAGGTCTTTGGATTATGGACGCGGATATTCTCTAATGGACGACGGCTGGATTATGAATGACGGACTAGACGCTTGTAATTGTCTGGAGATGCAATTTTAACTTGGCCCGAGGTGTCGCCACCCAGAAGCGGATTGGCACGAAAAACAATTCCAAGCAAGATCTATAGACAAGGGACCCATTTACCAAATACAAAAACATGTGCCTGATAAATTGAAACCTTTTGGGGTTGCAATTATCCCAATATTGCAGACAACACACAAATTTCAGCTTCTGCCAAGATATATTGGAGACATATAAGATCAAACACAATATATGAGGCTAAAAGCGAGGGCTAGTTTGGGAGATGGAGGGTGTGGCTCGGCGCATTGGGGGTTGGGGCCATCCTCTCCTTGAGGGTAGTGGTAGGTGTGCTGACATGAAATTACAAGCGTCTAGTCCGTCATTCATAATCCAGCCGTCGTCCATTAGAGAATATCCGCGTCCATAATCCAAAGACCTATTCCATTTTCCATATAACAGTATTAGCACCAAATTCAAAAAGACAATCATAGTATACATAAACATAGGCTTGTTTCCTGCAAGAGAGAAGCGGTCAACAGTTTTCAATGATGCCGGCAAGACATCATGATGTTCCAAAAATATCAAATCCGTATCGCTGATCAGTATTCTTAATCCATAATATTCGTTGTAAAGTCGTCATCTAAAGAATGATGTATCTCAGTCACGCTTTGATTGTGACTGTTCATATGAGTACCATCAGGTTATTGAAGTACATGGGTCCATACGGCCCCTAGCCCCGGGTTAAGCGGAATTAGACACAAGTTACGAAACGTAGCGCCATAGATCTTGCACGCTACGTTCGTATTTTGCTATCAGCATGCGATATGTATCGCCAAATTTGAGAAACTTTGAGTGAGGCGCTTGGTGGAATAGCCCTGTTTTTTAAGTTTCTGCACCAGTGTTTTGTGACGTTGATTAAAATCGTCACATTTAACACAGGATCTAGCAAATGCTACTAAGCGAGATATGTATACGCCATATGCAGGTCCCACTGGAATATTACTGTCCAGAAAGGGATAGTTTACGATGTCGAAAGCCATAGAAAGCTCCCTGTACATGAAACAACCACACTGACAACTGCATGCCATCATCTGTCAGTCCGAAAAACGACAAGGTGGAATTCAATTCAATTCAGGAAATTGATCATATGCACAGTGTGCACCCAAACTTTAGGAACTCAGTTGTAATTAATATAGTAAGTTACACTGTGGACACAAATGGTTCGTGCAGAAGCTTTAGTGTAAATCATATGATGTGAGATACAATTATCTGATAGCGAAAAGGAAATATTGTCCTTCATTTAAGATGACACGAAATTTTAAAAAAAACAAGAAAAACGGGGTCAGTATTTTATGTTATACATCTGATATAAAATATGGTTCGTGCAAAAGCTTTAGGGTAAATCATATGATGTGGAATACAATTATATGATAGCAAAATTGAATGAAATGTTGTCCTTCATTTAAGATGACACGAAATTCAAAAACCAGGGGTTCAGTACTGCGGGGATTTCCCCGCCAGTTATTTCGTATTATACTTCCGAAATAAAATATTGTTCCTGCAAAAGCTGTAGTATCATATGATGTGGAATAGAAGGACAGGACAGCAAATTTAAGAAAATGGTGTCCTTCATTTAAAGCGACATAAAATTCAAAACTAACAGCAAGAAGCGGAAGAAAGAAGAAAAATGACAAACACATAAGGCATGCATAATTATACAAAGCATTTGGAATTGATCGCTTGTGAAGAATTTGAATGGAAACCACCGACATGCACAGAAAATTGGAACATGACCCAGTGGCGCCACCTTCAGGTGGATCTTGCTGAAACGCAATACCATCCTATGTCTGGTCACAAGGAGTGTATATGCTAAATTTCGAAGGAATCCGACAAAGCTTTTGGAAGTTAGAGACACAAAGAGACCCATTTTCACTGGAATGGACACGAAGAAGCGAAACTCAGTGGCGCCACCTTCAGGCAGATGTTGCTGAAATGCAGTAGCAACCAGCGTCTTGTTGCAACATATGTGTATGCCGAATTTCGGGAGAATCGGACAAAACGTTTGGACGTTATCACTTGAGAAATTTTTTAACAGGCGTCCACGGACACAAAGAAGCAAGACCCATTTTGACCCAGTGGCGCCACCTTCAAGCAGATGTTGCTGAAATGCAATACCAACTGGCGTCTTGTCGCAAGGAATGCGTATGCCGAATTTCGGAAGAATCCTGCAAAGCGCTTGGAAGTTATCGCTTGCGGAAAATTCAGACAGACAGCCACGGACACAAGGAAGCAAGAACCATTTAAAGTCCCCGGCCGCGTTGCGGCCGGGGACAAAAACAGGTATTCCAGGACATGTTGCCGTTGCAGTATCCTGGACCGCTCGAATACGCTTAGGATAAACGAATAAAAGCAAATTAATGTCCGAATATTGACGCCTATCGTGGGTGTGATGCGAGGGTAATATCGTGGAGGGGTAATATACTATATGAAAACTTCTGAATGTATGGATGATTTTTCCTCTCGGCTATCTGTGTCAAAGCATTGATACGTTATGAGACTAGGTATAGAAGACGCCGGAGAATTACGCCAAGCGTTAGACTGAGGGTAGTTCCACTACAATCCACCCCAGTCGGACTCTCACCCATGAGAGCTTAAATATGAAACCTAAAGCGACTCATTTGGACCATTGATGGTCCACCTCTACCCCAAAAACGTCCATTCCAATGCCCTTTTTCTAATACTGCCCGTCTGTGCCTGCGCAGAGTGACCGTAGTTCCACTACAACTCAGTCGAAAGCTACCCCACGAACGCTTCACCCATCCCTGGTCCACCTTGATCCAAAAAGGTGACCCAAAAGCCTTTTTTCTACTATTGCCCAACTGCTCATGTGCAGATTTGACGGCAGTTCGGCTACAGGTCACTGTAATCGGACGCTATCCCACGAGAGCAAATGCGTTCACCAGACACAGAGCAGCCGACGATGCGTCCGATACACACCTTACTTTCTGCCGAATATCTGCGTCAAATCATGAATATATTATGGGAGTAGGTATAGAAGACTCAGGGAAACTTACTTCCACAGTCAGATTCTGTCCATATCTGCCCCAAAACGTCCATTCAAATTGTTTTATACTACTGTCCGACTGCGCATGCGCAGATTGAAGGCAGTTCCACTCCAAACCACCCCAGTCGGGCTCTCCCACACAAACGCTTCAATATGAATCCTCACGCGACCCATTTCGAACCACGGATGGTCGAACTCCACCCCAAAAGGTTCAGTCAAATGCCTTTTTCTACTACTGCCCGACTGACGGCAGTTTCACTACAAACCATCCCAGTCAGACTCTCCCCCATGAGCGCATCAATATGAGACATCACACGACTCATTTAGGCCACTTCTACCTCAAACTTCCATTCAGCTGCCCTTTTTTACTACTGTCCGGCTGCGCATGCGCTGATTGACGACAGTTACATAACAAACCGCCCCGGTCGGACTCTCCGTGCGCTTCAATATGACACCTCACTCGGTTCATTGCACCAAGAATTGTCCACCTCTACCCAAAAATGTTCATTCAAATCTTTGATATGACACCTCACACGACTCACTTGGACCAACGATGGCCCATCTCCACCTCCACAACGTTCATTCAAATGCCCTTTTTCTGCAACTGCCCGAATAAGCATGTCCAGATTGATGCCAGTTCCACAACAAATCTCCCAAACCGGACGCTACTCAAGGGTGCTTCAATATGACACCTCACATGACCCATTTGGGTCACAGACGGCCCACCTCGACCCCAAAACGTCCTGCCAAATGCCTATGTCCCTACATGAAAATCTACAAACCGGTGAAGATGGTAAACGTCACATAATCATACCAAATACAAAGGTAGCAACGAGGTTTTCACAAATCGGTTATTGAAATGCGACCAAATGCTCCAGAGGGCATTATAAGACGATCCACTTTCTGAGAACCTCATGTGGCCGCCATTTTATAATTCTCCATTATTCTAGTGATATTGCCCTTAAATAAACAAACTCACACCAAAGCATATTTAGATGTTTGGATGAAGGCGGCCACGGCTTTATTGGCTAACTCACATGGTATAGTGTACCATATCCCAGCGGGCTGATGTATACTTTTAGGGCTGACCGTCGGCTATGTAATGACACATCAGCAATCCCCCATTATGATACATGTTTGATCTCATTCCGTAGCACCCACGCTCCTTAACCCTAGGAGGGGTGACAACATAGAGTGATCACCACACATTTACCACTACCCACACCCACACCGGGTAGACAACACGTTCAGCGGGAAACACATCGAGTAGACAACCACATAACCGGATGCCCAGCGGGAATTCTTCGAGGTGGCACCCACTCACTCGGGAAACACATCGAGTGAAGAACACATCACGTAGAATGCACGTCCCTCGGGAAACACATCGATTGGACAGCCACATAACCGGGTGCCCCGCGGGAATTCGTCGAGGTGGCACCCACCGAATGAGTTCTATCTCATATACAAACTTTCCAAACTAAAACCCCTATCTGCCCGTCAGAATTCGACCGCGTACCGTAAAATATACATGACGAAACCGATAAGAAAGCCTTGACAGTGGTGCACAAATAACTGTTCAACATTACAAATGTATTCTTTGAACCATGTCAATCGCGAAAGCGTACAATAAATTTGTCAACGGCAAACTGTTTCGACGAAATCTGAACTCAGTAGATTCCTTCCTAGTTCCAGCACTTGCTTTTCATATCTACAAGATATAAGAGGAGAGAAAAACAGCAGCATCTATTCTCTTGAGCCAGGACATACACAAGTTCTACAAATATGATAGATACATCAACCAGAATAGTTCATCACAGCTATTGTTCTGTACAATATAGGATACCCACGACAGTTGGGCTCACACTATGCGTGCATTTCAACTACAATATATAATGCTCTTAGCTAAAACTTTAAAGCTAATTAAATTTCTCTGTCATGGGTGGGTGGGAGGGAAATGTGAAGACGAAATGAATTGTGTGTGTGTTCCTGACCATCATCCGAACGCATGGCACGATCATACGTAGAAACTTCTGCTCGTAGCCATGCGGTAACGGGTGCTATCTGAGTGTAATAGGGCGTTTCCCAAATGGTCACATCCGACTGGTCCCGTTACATTCGACATCGGTGCAATCACATTCATACAACGAAGACACACCTCCAGAAAGCGATCGATTGAAATGACCACATGGTGGGCCTCGAAGTGCCCCCATCACAAAAGAAAAAGCATATCATTTTCCTGTGGCCTGCCGCCGATTTTATTTTGTTTTCAAATATGTTAGGCCGTTTGTAATATGCTTTTTCTTAAGATAAACAAAGAAGCATGCTCCACTAGAGTGAGAAATAAAATAGCTAATTCGCACAACTTCGTGTTGGTCTCGCGTAGACTCCCCCAGTCTTGCGCCTCGTGAAACTGACGTCTGCATATCTGAGAAATATTTGAATACAGATAATATCATTGGCTCGTTTAAATGGGACCGACATTTGACCTCATGCTTTGGGAACAACTTTCGAACTGGATTATCTCCCTCTAGATAGATGTGAAATACATGCCGAATCACAGCGATAATCTAAGGGTAGTATTAAGTGAAACGTGAAATGCCCGTAGCAAGCTAAGATGGTTCCTGACGCGATAGGTCGATGAATTCAAGGACCCCCCAACAGGCACAATTGCCTATGCAATTCAATCATGTGACGACAACAGGACAAGTGCGCAGTCTACCACACCAAGGGAGGCTACTCTTACCAGTAAATCTCCTGTCAAACATCCAGCCAAACAATACCACTTGAAATACAGCAATTCAATATGACACCTCACACGACCCATTTGAGTCACAGGCGGCCCATCTCGACCCCAAAACGTCCAGCCAAAGGCCTATGTTCCTGCATGAAAATCTACAAACCGGTCAAGATGGTAAACATCACAGAATCATACCAAACACAAAGGTTGCAACGAGGTTTTCACAAATCGGTTTTTGAAATACGACCAAATGCTCCAGAGGGCATTATAAGACGATCGAATTTCTGAGAACCCCATGCGGTCGCCATTTTATAATTCCCCATTATTCTTCACACACAAGCTTATGCGGATGGGCTCTTCATGATCAGACTGTAACGTGTACCAGAGATCTACATGTATGCTGCATCAACAGATTCGCGTGATAAGAAAACACACTTCAACGTTATATCGGCTGAAACTCGCGTTGCATCAACATAAACCCATTTCTTGGCATTACAGCACACATCTCTCGTCTTCGTACAATACAAGTGTTTTGTTTTGATAGAACACAAGCTTGTGTTCATCCGGAGGACTGTTATTGCTCCATGAAGCGTTCATGATATATAACGAAACTGATAGACAAAAGGAGATGGGAACTACTGCCCGCTCCCCCTAATCGCCCACCAACTCCCCCGACGCTTCGTATGTGGTAATACAATGTAACTGATACAACACTAGGTTTATCAACACAAATATGTTGTGTCGTGTTAACCCAAACATTTGCTATCATAACTTAAACACGTGCTAAATTTGTTGTATCGCCCATGCCTCATGACCAAAATGTAATATGGAATAAGTGCAATTAATTAAGTACCACTAGCTTATCTCCTTTGAAATCCATACGGACAAATAAACCCAGCTCTTGAGATACTAGTATCCAAATGCCTGTGCCTCCCGTAGAGTGAGTGCATCGGGTCTACGTTTCCGTGACACAGGTAATAACTATTGCCGCAGATCCTCAGTTTAACTCTAACCAAATAGATTTTCAGGAGAACTTCGAGGTAAAGACGTGTTCCAAGCATTTTAGAGACAAGTGACCAATCAACTAGCAGGAAGAGGTTCTACGGCTTCCGCATCAACTTAGTGTCTGCATGTCATACTGGATCAAGGACATGACAACCCATCGTCATATGTGTCTATTATTTGTGGTCATGTGGTGTTTCATTAGTAAAAGTACATCGGAGCCTCTAGCACTGTAATAAGACTAGGTGCAAAATGGAATTCACATCAAGCTTGACAATGATCCTTCGAAAGCAGTATTCCCGAATTATGTCAAAGTAAAGACGAGTTTGAACTTATGTCATCAGAAAGTCACTGTGTTAGTGTGAATGAAAAAACTCATATTGTTTCAAGTATTAAACTCATACCAAAAAGGAATAGCAAAAAACTTCGTATAATCATTGAACTTCGTCATGTTAATTTTCAGCATCGAAGTTTAAGAAAGAAGGTATTGACACTGTGTGTGAACTTGTGTGTATATGGTTATTTTCACATTCCTGTACATGTTGATTCTCAGGCGTATTTGGGAATACAATGGGATAATGTATATTATGTATGGGAAGTTCTTCCTTTTGGGCATAGTCTTAGTCCATGAGCATTTGCGAAAACGCATCGTTCCAGTGAGCTACGTCTGGTTTGTTATGTTGATGACATTATTTTATTAATTCATGGAAATGACATTAGACTTCACAAAACGTGTTATTAGACACTTTGTTACAGATTCAGTTTGAGAAAAGTATGACTCAACCCAGCACAGATGTCGCTTATCGACATGAACTCCGCTAAGATGGGAATCGACTGGCGCAGGGCAGACTCCATGGAAACATCAAACGTGTTTTGAAAAGCAATCTTGTGAAGTAAGGATTATTAGCCAGGATAGCAGGTCAGCGCACTGATATGACAAATACAAGCGTATAGGCCGTCATTCACTATTCAAGCGTTAGGAGCAGATAACTCTTGCTTGGGAAAGCCGCGGGCAGGTTTCTCCCATGATCTGGTGACATCACTTCAAGGGCGAAGGTCACTTCCGGGTCAAAGGTCACATACGGGTCAAAGTTCACTTCCGGGTCAAAGTTCATGTCCGGTGGTGATGCGGTCACTTCCGGTTCAAGCCTCCGCGGACACTGAGTAGTCCCATGTCGAGGTCTATACGCGGGTGGTCGCTTCGCCTGAATTGGCACTAATTCATCGTAATGCAGCGACGCCCGTCAACGCCCGTCATTTCGCTTTAACTCTCTATCTTAACTCCCGTGTCAACGCCTTAACGCACTATCTTAACGACTTAACGCCCTTTCTAACGCCTTAACGCCTTTCGCTGCGCCTTAATGCCCTATCGTAACGCCTTAACGCATTGTCAACCGTCCAATCACATACACATGCTTTGATCATTGACCAATAACCCTTGATGAAAATGACGTCATCTCCGGAAGAGCCTTCATCACCGGAAGTGACGTCATCACGGGAAATGATGTTACCGCCCGCATGTCCACACACTGGACGGTACTCCCCGTATTCTCTTCCGAATGAGGTCATCACCAGAAGTGACGTCATCGCCGTAAGTGACGTTATCGCCGGAAGTGACGTCATCACACACCTGCACTCTGTGCTCTACGGGCAATAGGGTACATGGTTTTACGATATGGCGTTATGGTGTTAAGGTAGGGCGTTAAGGGGTTGATACGGGCGTTAAGGGGTTGATACGGGCGTTAAGGCGTTAAGATAGGGCGCTAAGGCGTAACAATGCACGTTGACGGGCGTCACCGCATTTCGATGATCCAGTACCAGTTCCATGGGATATCTAGTCCAACCAGAGCTCCTGGGCTATATCACCAGGGCGTTGAAGCGTTAAGCTAGGAGTTGGTCGGCGTTCGTTAAGGCGTTTGGGCGTTGAGAGGCTATACGGCGTTGCGAGGGGATCCCACTTCTCTCACTGCATGTATTGCTATGCATATAACCTTAAAGAGCCTAGGGCATAGTCAGTCTCTACGAAACTCCCCTTACTCTACTACTCTCCTGCGTATACGCGTATCATCCCAGGTCTGGCCCTACCAGATAAGCGTTTCAATAGGATTTGGATCACGAATGGGCCATCTCTACCCCAAAACTTCCATTCAAATTCACTCCACCACCACCACATACCTCCACCACCACCACCACCGACCACAGACGCAAAAACATACACCCTCAATCCATCACCACACACCACCGCACTCACTCGCTCACCCACACACGCACTCGCTCGCTCACTCACTTACTCACTCACACACACACACAGGTAACTCTACCAGGTAGTCAGATCGAACAAGACCATCATCTCCCCAAACGTACACCTGTCCACCTCTGAAACTGCTCTTTCTCTACTACTCCCCAGTGGACATTTGGACCACTTATGCTAGGGCGTTAAGGCGTTAGAATAAGACTTTAAAGCGTTAAGATAAGGTGTTAAGGCGCCAAGGCGTTAAGATAGGGTGTTAAGGCGTTAATGTAATTACATGCGTCTAGTCCGTCATTCATAATTCAGCCGTCGTCCATTAAAGAATATCCCCGGACAAGGTCGTTGAAACAATCCGCCATATTGACAGAAGTACCCTTCTCAAAGCAAAATAAGTACCGAGAAATCTAAATTCACAAGAAGTTGTAGCAAATCTCCAGAGTAAATTCGTCATAGTCTCAGCACACTGAGCTCCAAATAATATAATATTCATTTGTAAATATTACTGTTACCAGGAGCTGGTTAAGGAATTGGGTATAAGAACACCATCATCGAATACGTCTACTAAGTCCCAAGTTGGATTTGCCCTGGAAGATTCATTTGACAACAAAAGGAAAGGAAAGAGGTGTTTGTCTCCGAACCACTCATAACGATATACCAAAAGTGCACTGCTTCCCAAAATGCATAAAACGCCATACAACGCTAGATTCATAGCTAGTTTTATAAGCTGCACCATAAAGCTTCTTTCAACCCTGTTGACGGGGGCCCTCCAGGAGGTATAGCCATTTTGGGAACGGTATTGTGCCACACTTTCTAAAAGCTCTGGCGTTGAATGTATGTAGATATTAAAAAAATCAAAATGTCTAACGAAAGTACTTGACGAGAATGGATACATAACGTACAGACATGTATCCAAATGCGATTTCTCGACTCTCCATACTATAATCCCTCAGCAGAACCTGACTGACCCTCTTAATTCATTAATAACATCGGTGATCATAAAAAAACTGATCCCAGATATATTAATGTCAGAAGCCATAAAACATTCTTTAGATCTTCTAAATACAAGGGATATCATTCATGGGATTTTTCTTTGTTAATTGAGTTGCTTGAATTTATCATTAGTAGCATCTATGTGAAACATTGTAATACAATATATCAGCAGAATATAGGTACTCCAGTGGGTACTAATTGTGCATCCCTTTTGCATACGACTATATGCAGACGATTTCAAAACCGACCATTTCAAAGCACCTTCCTTTTCATTTACCAAACGCTATATAGACGATCTCCTTGCTGTGGATACCCGCTATATATATATGACGTGGGGGAGCGTATATATCGACCTACACTGGATTTGAAGGAAACTGATGATATTCGTAACGGCATATCATATTTAGGCCTATATCTCTATAAAAATGAAGGGGCCTTCTCTCTCGTCGACTTCACGACAAGATAGATAATTACAATTTCGATATCATAAACCATACCTTCCTGGGCAGCAATATTCCAGTGGGACCAGTATTTGGCGTTTACATATTTTGCCTGGTACAATTTACTAGATACTGTTTGGAATGTGATGATTTTAATCAGGGTCAAACATCATTGCAGAAACTCATAAAACAGATCTATACCACCAAGCGCCTCCACTCAAACAGATCTATACCACCAAGCGCCTCCACTCAACAAAACAGATCTATACCACCAAGCGCCTCCACTCAAACAGATCTATACCACCAAGCGCCTGCACTCAAACAGATCTATACCACCAAGCGCCTCCACTCAAACAGATCTATACCACCAAGCGCCTCCACTCAAACAGATCTATACCACCAAGCGCCTCCACTCAACAAAACAGATCTATACCACCAAGCGCCTCCACTCAAACAGATCTATACCACCAAGCGCCTTCACTCAACAAAACAGATCTATACCACCAAGCGCCTCCACTCAAACAGATCTATACCACCAAGCGCCTCCACTCAACGTTTCTCAAATTTGTCGACACATATCGTATGCTGATAGTAAAATACGAGTGTATCGGACAAGATCTTTGACGATTGAAATTCCTTTTCAGTTACCTGCGTAATCAAAGAAGGCCATGATCAGCCATCTTGCAATTTAAACACTTGCCTGCGCTCGAGAATGATTCAACTGATCGACTTCAATCTTGGAGGGTGGTTTGACATCGACCAGAGGACGGTTTGGGATGCTTTTCAGTTACCTGTATAATCCAGGATTGCCACTATCAATCGACCATAGAGGTCCACGTCCCGCAGCAGCAGCATCAGTTACGGTCGATGCAATCTAACGTAACATGGTACTGCTGGCGTGAGACATGTACCTCTATGGTCGATTTTTGTTCTTGTTTCAGGTAATTGCGGTGGCTGGGCGTTCGAGGGACGGAGGCTGAGTAATTGATGCGGAGAGGTGCTGAAGTGTAAGGATAAGTCCATACACCTTACTGAAATATAAAGCTTTAAAGTTCAGTTCCTGAAATTACTCTGTGGATATGTGCTCTCAGTTTTGGATTAAGACAGAACTGTCTTGCCACCATCGCTGCGCAGGTTTGTGCTTATGACGAAAATGCAAGTGAATATTAACATAACCTTATCAAAGGTTACAGCGTTTACTGCATCACGTCGGTAGCGTTCATCGCGCTACGTGAGGCATTATAGGTTAGTTTTTGTTAGTATACCATGTTTACGCCATATAGAGGCGTTTACCCTATAAGACGCTCTCGCTGCTCATCCATTAACATCAGATGAATTACTTATCTGAGCTGATCTTTCATCACAGCTCTCGACCTAGCGTATCTAATTCCGCTTAAGCCGCAGTGGTTCTCTCCGGGTAATCCGGCTTGCTCCACCTCTAAAAGTGGTTATCACCATATGAGTGAAATAACATTGAGTGTGACATTAAACCAAACTCCACCCTCCGCTTGGGCCGGTGCTAGGCGCCGTGTGATTAGTTCTTGCTTTCCACACGAACAGCTGCAATAAACGAGCGGCTGCGATATTAATGTCTATGTCTTAGAATCCTCCTTATCCTAGTCTGAATGTGAGGTGCTGAGGGACACCTTCCTGAGGAGTTTTAGTTTTGATTTTTAGTTGCCATACGCGGTCTATTCTTCTCATCTCGTACATATCTCAACGAATTATTGTCTGTATATGAGTGGATTCAGATATTGGACTGTTAATCCACGAGGCCCGCCCACTGTACATGTCATTGATAAATATATGTAAGTTTATTGTCTTGGTGGAATATTTGCCGCAATACGGTGGGCATTACGGGATAGTCTTTCATTTGCCACGTAACACCATGTTCAGGGGTCTACTCCCATCAGGGAGAGAGAGAGAGAATTAAGGTTTAATCTCGCATTCAGCAATATTTCAGCTATATAGCGACAATCAAACAAAATTCTACGTATTCAAGTTAATAACTCAGTAAACTAATGCATTAGAAACATGAAAATACATTAAAATTTATACAACAAACCGATCTCTCTCAAATAATCTAAAATACAATCTTCTTTTACTCGACTAAAAGATCCGCCCGATAAAAGTTATCTCTTACAATGTTAAAATCTATACAGTCGGTGAGAATATGTTTCACCGTGAGATCTTCGTGGCATCGAACACACCTTGGGACTGGCTCTTTTTTCAGCAAATGCTCGTGAGTTAATCGTGTATGGCCGATTCTACATCGTCTAATCATGGCTTGGTCGAAGCGTTTCTGACTGTTCAGATGAGTATAGCCTACAGATTTTTTTTTTAGCTCGTGAAGTTTGTTTTATCCATGGCATCATACAAAGATTGAAACAACTTTCTCACATAAGCACAGATAGATGGTCTGAAATCACTGTATGGTATTCCAACAGGATCAACCTCATCATCTAGGGCTACCTTAGCCATTTTATCAGCTTCAGTATTACCTCTTTGATGTCAACGTGACTAGGTACCCCAAAAAATACAATATCAATCTGCTGATCAAATTTACAGTCATATAACTGTAGAATATTCAAGATGGTGGGATGAGTTGAATTCCCACTTTCAATCGCGTGAAGGCATGACAGTGAATCTGAGAATATGACATATTTCTTCCTTTTAGTGAACCCAATACCTTCTAAAGCCGACAATAGAGCTTTTGCTCCTGCAGTGAGTATCGAACTTTTACCTGGTAGTCGATAGGTTTCAGTTTTGGAACTAAAGATAGTAGCACATGCTACTCTCTCACCATCTTTAGAACCATCTGTATAAATAGCCCGATGGGATATGTATTTCTCTCTTAGTAGACCAAATTCTTATACACAAGCTGGCTCGTATCTGCCTTTTTATATTTCGTCAATTTAATATCTACTTCTGGGTTGATTAACTGCCATGGTGGAGTTGGAGAGAGCTTGTTGGGTAAAATTTGATTGAGCTTACTACCAGCTGCTACAATGTGTGATTTCAAACTGCATTTACTCTGGAAGATTTATTTAACAATCACAAAATGTTTCTCAAGGAAAGAGGTATTTGTCTTCCAACCAAACATAACGATATACCAAAAGTATACTAGACTCCCAAAATGCATAAATCACCATACAAAGCTAGATTCATAGCTGGTTCTAGAAGCTGCACCACCAAGCTTCTTTCAACCCTGTTGACGAGGGCCCTTCAGGAGGTAAAAGCATTTTGGGAAAGGTATTGCGCCACTATTTCTAAGAACTCTGGCGTTGAATGTATGTGGATATTGAAAAACTCAAAATGTCTTACGGAAGAACTTGATGCTTAAGGTCACATACCGTATAGACATGTATCCACATGGGATTTCTCGACTCTCTAAACCACAATCCCTTATCAGGACCTTATTGACCGTCTAAGTTCATTAATAGTATCTGTGTTCAAGAAAACTGATCGTAGATATATTAATGTCGGAAACCATAAAGCATTCTTTATCTCTACTACGTACAAGAGATATCATTCATGGGATGTTTCTTTGTTTATAGAGTTGCTTAAATTTCTCATTAAAAATATCTATGTGAAATTTGGCAACACAATATATCAACAGCATATAGGTATTCCAATGGGTACTAATTGTGCACCCCTATTGGCTGACCTATATCTGTTCTCTTATGAATATGACTATATGCAGGCGCTTTCAAAACCCGATCCGTTCAAAGTCTGTTCCTTCTCATTCACCAAACGCTATATAGACGATCTTCTCGCTGTCGATAATCGCTATATAAATGACGCAATGAAGGATATATATCCACCTTGACTGGATTTGAAGGAAACTACAGATAACCCTACAGGCACATCGTTAGACCTATATCTCTATAAAAATGAAGCGGGCCTTCTCTCTCTCGTCGACTGTATGACAAAAGAGATGATTACAATTTCGACATCGTAAACTATCCCTTTCTGGACAGTAATATTCCAATGGGACCTGCATATGGCGTATACATATCACGCCTAGTAGCATTTGTTAGATCCTGTGTTAAATGTGACGATTTTAATCAACGTCACAAAACATTGTTGCAGAAACTTATAAAACAGAGCTACACCACCAAGCGCCTCCACTCAAAGTTTCTCAAATTTGGCGATACATATCGCATGCTGATAGCAAAATACGAACGTAGCGTGCAAGATCTATGGCGCTACGTTTCGTAACTTGTGTCTAATTCCGCTTAACCCGGGGCTAGGGGCCGTATGAACCCATGTACTTCAAGATCCTCATGGTACTCATATGAACAGTCACAATCAAAGCGTGACTGAGATACATCATTTTTTAGATGACGACTCTATAACGAATATTATGGATTAAGAATACTGATCAGCGATACGGATTTGATATTTTTGGAACATCATGATGTCTTGCCGGCATCATTGAAAACTGTTGACCGCTTCTCTCTTGCAGGAAACATGCCTATGTTTATGTATACTATGATTGTCTTTTTGAATTTGGTGCTAATACTGTTATATGGAAAATGGAATAGGTCTTTGGATTATGGACGCGAATATTCTCTAATGGACGACGGCTGGATTATGAATGACGGACTAGACGCTTGTAATTTGGAATATGGACGCGGATATTCTCTAATGGACGACGGCTGAATTATGAATGACGGACCAGACGCTTGTAATTTTTACTTGTTTCAATCCTCTCCAACTCGTAGTTTCACGTATTTCGTGTTGAAGAGATGGTTCCACGGACAAATCCCTCGTGTTATATTGAAATAAAGTATTTTATTACGTTATTCATGTCTATGAGTTGCTATGGCTTTATAGAAAAAAAATAGTTTAGCAGGAAATATAGGCTCCCATGCACCGCCTAAAACTAAATTCCAAAATGATATTTAGCACCTTTAGGACATCTACTTTTCTGAGGTGCAGAATTGATTTCCAAAGTTTTTAAAACGATTGAAGGTCAAGGTCACATCATTCAGGCGAAGGTCAAGGTCATTTTGCTAGAAAACGCTTTATTTCCATTTTTCGAATGCACTATTTTTGACCCAGCTTTCATAGATATGGAGAGAGAATCTACATATGCTAATTTTCTTATTATCCCAGCACACAAGACAATTTGAGGTCAACATCAACGGATACTTAGCGCATTGATCTGCGTGCATGTAATTAACATTTGCGGTTAGAGTAACTCCTGAACAAGACAGCAGCAAATTCTAAAAATCATCGTCAGAATCCCCGAGAAAATCATCATCATCTATCTCTACTGTCTCTTCTGGATGTGGTTCAGCATCTTCGCTCTCTTGCTGATCCTCATCAGTTTCAGGGTCATCAGTGTCCAACAGGTCAATGAGTGATGGGGGCAAGATAGGCCCAATTGACCACACAGGCTCGAGCACCCCCTCCGCTGTTTTCAACCATCCTTGACACTCGTCATCTGATTTGGGGCGTTCAAAAATAGGTTCAGCAGCACGCCTGTGGCAAGCTGCACGATGGTTGACTCGCTGAACATGATGGATGAGTGAATCCTGGCAGGGAGGCAGGCGAACCATGTCAATCTTCGACTTCGAGTTGAGCGTATCGTCCTCTCCAGTCATCGTCTTGAGCAACTTGCTTCTCACCACGTTGACATAAGTTTCACGGGCTTGACCATACATGGCGCAGGTGAAAGCCTCCAACTGCCCCTGCACTTCTGGAGCCACCGTCCACGCCACGCCGAGCTGCCTGTAACATAGTAAATGATATAATCACTACTTCAAGTAATTTGAACCAACACTTCCATATGAATATGCAATTGTTAGTATGAAAATGTAATTTACATGAACGCCTTGTGGAACTTGGGGTTCTTCTGAAGCTTCTTCAGCGGCGTCACCTTGCCCTTGCCCTTAAAGTCTTCCCTCCAAAACACATGGAAACCAAGGAGGATGGAACACCAATCCTTGCCCAGTTCACGTGTCAGCTCGCTGATGTTGATGAGTTGTCGGTGTTCGTCCGTGCCGGTGTTCAGTGAGGGCGAGTTCGTGTGTATGGAGGAGGAGGATGAAAAAGATGTCTGAGTCGGGTGTACGCACGACCGCTGATTTGAAGCCGAGCTTCTCGGCGTAGTGGAGATAGATGACAATGCGAGTATCGGTCTCCTGGTCTGATCGCAGAGAGTGGATCTCCGCCATCTCGAATGATCTGGAGGCAGATGTCACCAAATGTCGGGGGTTGGATGATAGAACAGCAGAGGTACCCTACCCCAAGGACGCCTCCTTCATCAAAGAAGGAAATGCGCTGTTCCACGCCCTGACCAATTTATCCCCGACATTTGGTGACATCTTCCTCCAGATCCTAGACCAAATGGTGGCCAAGAAGAACTTCGTCTTCTCTACCGACACCTATCAGGTTGACTCAATCAAGGCACAGGAAAGGCTCAGACGTGGCGTTGGTGAGAAGCTCCTCGTGGAAGGTCCCGCCACGCGGAAGCCCCAGGACATCAAGCTTTTCCTGGCCAACAAGATGAACAAGGTGCAGCTCTGTCAGCTTCTGCTGAAGGTCTGGCTGCAGTAAGGCTGTGTCACGGCTGGAGAAATGTCAGACAGCTGCTCTCATTGTGGAGGGGAAGGCTCATCAGCTACTCTCATCAAATGAAGAGGTAAGATGATCTACAACCTTAGTACCACGAGGTCCTTTGATATTAAACTTTCCTCTACATATACAGAGTTCTCTTCTTCATTCCAGGTCGAGGTGACAGAGATCCACTCTCTACGATCAGACCAGGAGGAGACCGATACTCGCATTGTCATCTATCTCCACTACGGTGTTCCACCCTCCTTGGCTTCCATGTGTTTTCGGGGGAATTACAACGCATATAAGGGAAGTGGGAGGAGGTGCCGACATACTGACTGCGTCACATGACATCACAGAATAGTCTTCTGGTTAACCTATTCTAAAGCACATACCAAGAATCTAACGATTCGTGATATGTGTTGTATCTCAGGTACGCTTTTATTGTACCTGTTCATGTTCATGGATGATATGACCACACGGCCCCTAGCACCGGCATAAGCGGTATTAGATACAAATCTAGAGAGCTATGATGGAAATGCTCTGACAACTCGTATACTGGTAATTGGTGAGCTGTTTCGCTGTGACAACTCGTACATTGGAGATTGGTGAGCTGTATCGTCGTCAGATGTAAATGACGCCATTTAACACAAAAGACTAGCCTGTAAGGCCCGATGTCGACCCAGCATCAACTTCCCACAAATGCCAACATATATCAAAGACCAAAAGGTCTGTACAGGGGGCGGGCCTCGGGGACGAAACGTCCACCAGCAGAATCTTGCCATACACAGAGAAAAATTACAACGCATATAAGGGAAGTGGGAAGAGGTGCCGACATACTGACTGCGTCACATGACATCACAGAATAGTCTTCTGGTTAACCTATTCTAAAGCACATACCAAGAATCTAACGATTCGTGATATGTGTTGTATCTCAGGTACGCTTTATTGTACCTGTTCATGTGGCAACTTGGATGATATGACCACACGGCCCCTAGCACCGGCATAAGCGGTATTAGATACAAATCTAGAGAGCTATGATGGAAATGTTCTGACAACTCGTATACTGGTAATTGGTGAGCTGTTTCGCTGTGACAACTCGTACATTGGAGATTGGTGAGCTGTATCGTCGTCAGATGTAAATGACGGCAATTAACACAAAAGACTAGTCTGTAAGGCCCGATGTCGACCCAGCATCAACTTCCCACAAATGCCAACATATATCAAAGACCAAAGGTCTGTACAGGGGGCGGGCCTCGGGGACGAAACGTCCACCAGCAGAATCTCGCCATACACAGGGAAAAATTACAACGCATATAAGGGAAGTGGGAAGAGGTGCCGACATACTGACTGCGTCACATGACATCACAGAATAGTCTTCTGGTTAACCTATTCTAGAGCACATACCAAGAATCTAACGATTCGTGATATGTGTTGTATCTCAGGTACGCTTTTATTGTACCTGTTCATGTGGCAACTTGGATGATATGACCACACGGCCCCTAGCACCGGCATAAGCGGTATTAGATACAAATCTAGAGAGCTATGATGGAAATGCTCTGACAACTCGTATACTGGTAATTGGTGAGCTGTTTCGCTATGACAACTCGTACATTGGAGATTGGTGAGCTGTATCGTCGTCAGATGTAAATGACGCCATTTAACACAAAAGACTAGCCTGTAAGGCCCGATGTCGACCCAGCATCAACTTTCCACAAATGCCAACATATATCAAAGACCAAAAGGTCTGTACAGGGGGCGGGCCTCGGGGACGAAACGTCCACCAGCAAAATCTCGCCATACACAGGCGAAAATTACAACGCATATAAGGGAAGTGGGAAGAGGTGCCGACATACTGACTGCGTCACATGACATCACAGAATAGTCTTCTGGTTAACCTATTCTAAAGCACATACCAAGAATCTAACGATTCGTGATATGTGTTGTATCTCAGGTACGCTTTTATTGTACCTGTTCATGTGGCAACTTGGATGATATGACCACACGGCCCCTAGCACCGGCATAAGCGGTATTAGATACAAATCTAGAGAGCTATGATGGAAATGCTCTGACAACTCGTATACTGGTAATTGGTGAGCTGTTTCGCTGTGACAACTCGTACATTGGAGATTGGTGAGCTGTATCGTCGTCAGATGTAAATGACGCCATTTAACACAAAAGACTAGTCTGTAAGGCCCGATGTCGACCCAGCATCAACTTCCCACAAATGCCAACATATATCAAAGACCAAAAGGTCTGTACAGGGGGCGGGCCTCGGGGACGAAACGTCCACAAGCAGAATCTCGCCATATACAGGTAAAAATTACAACACATATAAGGGAAGTGGGAAGAGGTGCCGACATACTGACTGCGTCACATGACTTCACAGAATAGTCTTCTGGTTAACCTATTCTAAAGCACATACCAATAATCTAACGATTCGCGATACGTGATGTATGTCAGGTACGCTTTTATTGTACCTGTTCATGTGGTAACTTGGATGATATGACCACACGGTCCCTAGCATCGGCATAAGCGGTATTAGATACAAATCTAGAGAGCTATGATGGAAATGCCCTGACAACTCGTATACTGGTAATTGGTGAGCTGTTTCGCTGTGACAACTCGTACATTGGAGATTGGTGAGCTGTATAGTCGTCAGATGTAATGACGGCACTTAACACAAAAGACTAGTCTGTAAGGTCCGATGTCGACCCAGCATCAACTTCCCACAAATGCCAACATATATCAAAGACCAAAAGGTCTGTACAGGGGGCGGGCCTCGGGGACGAAACGTCCACCAGCAGAATCTCGCCATACACAGGGAAAAATTACAACGCATATAAGGGAAGTGGGAAGAGGTGCCGACATACTGACTGCGTCACATGACATCACAGAATAGTCTTCTGGTTAACCTATTCTAAAGCACATACCAAGAATCTAACGATTCGTGATATGTGTTGTATCTCAGGTACGCTTTTATTGTACCTGTTCATGTGGCAACTTGGATGATATGACCACACGGCCCCTAGCACCGGCATAAGCAGTATTAGATACAAATCTAGAGAGCTATGATGGAAATGCTCTGACAACTCGTATACTGGTAATTGGTGAGCTGTTTCGCTGTGACAACTCGTACATTGGAGATTGGTGAGCTGTATCGTCGTCAGATGTAAATGACGGCATTTAACACAAAAGACTAGTCTGTAAGGCCCGATGTCGACCCAGCATCAACTTCCCACAAATGCCAACATATATCAAAGACCAAAAGGTCTGTACAGGGGGCGGGCCTCGGGGACGAAACGTCCACCAGCAGAATCTCGCCATACACAGGGAAAAATTACAACGCATATAAGGGAAGTGGGAAGAGGTGCCGACATACTGACTGCGTCACATGACATCACAGAATAGTCTTCTGGTTAACCTATTCTAAAGCACATACCAAGAATCTAACGATTCGTGATATGTGTTGTATCTCAGGTACGCTTTTATTGTACCTGTTCATGTGGCAACTAGGATGATATGACCACACGGCCCCTAGCACCGGCATAAGCGGTATTAGATACAAATCTAGAGAGCTATGATGGAAATGCTCTGACAACTCGTATACTGGTAATTGGTGAGCTGTTTCGCTGTGACAACTCGTACATTGGAGATTGGTGAGCTGTATCGTCGTCAGATGTAAATGACGGCATTTAACACAAAAGACTAGTCTGTAAGGCCCGATGTCGACCCAGCATCAACTTCCCACAAATGCCAACATATATCAAAGACCAAAAGGTCTGTACAGGGGGCGGGCCTCGGGGACGAAACGTCCACCAGCAGAATCTCGCCATACACAGGAAAAAATTACAACACATATAAGGGAAGTGGGAAGAGGTGCCGACATACTGACTGCGTCACATGACTTCACAGAATAGTCTTCTGGTTAACCTATTCTAAAGCACATACCAAGAATCTAACGATTCGTGATATGTGTTGTATCTCAGGTACGCTTTTATTGTACCTGTTCATGTGGCAACTTGGATGATATGACCACACGGCCCCTAGCACCGGCATAAGCGGTATTAGATACAAATCTAGAGAGCTATGATGGAAATGCTCTGACAACTCGTATACTGGTAATTGGTGAGCTGTTACCAGTGCCTTTAAGGGCAAGGTGACGCCGCTGAAGAAGCTTCAGAAGAACTCCAAGTTCCACAAGGCGTTCATGTAAATTACATTTTCATACTAACAATTGCATATTCACATAGACGTGTTGGTTCAAATTACTTGAAGTAGTGATTATATCATGTACTATGTTACAGGCAGCTCGGCGTGGCGTGGACGGTGGCTCCAGAAGTGCAAGAGCCGTTGCAGGCTTTGACCTGCGCCATGTATGGTCAAGCCCGTGAAACTTATGTCAACGTGATGAGAAGCAAGCTGCTGAAGAAGATGGTTGGAGAGGACGACACGCTCAACTCGAAGTCGAAGGTTGACATGGTTCGCCTGCCTCCCTGCCAGGATTCGCTCATCCCTCATGTTCAGCGAATCAACCATCTAGCAGCCTGCTACAGGCGTGCTGCTGAACCTATTTTTGAACGCCCCAAACGATATGACGAGTGTCAAGGATGGCTGAAATCAGCGGAGGGAGTGCTCGAGCCTGTGTGGTCAATTGGGCAGTCATTGACCAGTTGGACACTGATGACCCTGAAACTGATGAGGATCAGCAAGAGAGCGAAGATGCTGAGCCACATCCAGAAGAGACAATGGAGATAGATGATGATGATTTCCTCGGGATTCTGACGATGATTTTCGAATTTGCTGCTGTCTTGTTCAGGAGTTACTCTAACCGCACATGTTACTTACATGCACGCAGATTAATGCGCTAAGTATCCGTTGGTGTTGACCTCGAATTGTCTTGTGGGCTGGGATAATAAGAAAATGAGCAATATATATATTCCTACGAAGTAGGCTACAGATCGCAAATTGTCCGGTAATGAGTCAGTGAGTCAGTCCATTCGAATCCTTTCGTCGGCAAAATAAGGAGAACTGTTGACATTAGAACCTTGATTTTTGGCATGAACGTGCATTAGGGCATTGTTACGGCGTAACAGTAATTTGGCGGGTTTTTGTGGATACATCTCCTATAGGGAGTGTATCCACATTTTCGCGAGACGTAAAATCAGATGTTTTTTCAAAAATGTGGATACACCTTCTAAATAAGTGATGTATCCACATCTTATTTGCAATGTAAACACCTCTATAGAACTAAATACTCGATTCTAACTTTTAAAACCTAAATTTAAGAAATGTTTAGGTTGACTATTTTTACCGGGTGAAGTGCCGTCACAACATTTTTTGTTCAATTTCTCGCCCGACTTTCCAGGGCTAAATCGAAATCGGAAATACTTGCATGTGTGGCATGAATTCTTCTGAACTCGGTTAATTATAATTTAGAGATTTTAAGAGTACATAATTGTTTTTCTCCTCGTATTGATGGGAAAGAGATACTATGTCCCAAGAAACTTCGGCTTCAAACAATCGGAAGTTCAAATTTTACATCAACTGCACGTGAAGAGTAAGGAAAAGTTTGATTGGCTGAAATATGTGTAATAGCCCCGCCCAGCTATTATTCAGCCAATCAGAAAATTGGACTCTACAAGTCTCCAATATGGCTGACAAAAGCAACAAGAAGCTCCGCGAAATAATAGCATCTCTTTCCCATCCATCTCAACTTCCACTCCTAAAACTCAGTCGAACAATACGATTATTTGAATGATAAGTTTCTAGTAGTTCAGTCTAACAGATCGTAAGTACCTCCTGCTGCTTTACTGTCAAAGATCGACGCCGAAAACTCGTTGGAGTTAGTTTGTTTTTAGCTTCGTCTCGAGGAATCCAAAGTCGCGACTCGAGAACTTTTCATAATCGTACGGCTTTTATATCGATGAATTATAAAGTATAGCAGTCATTACAATGTTAATAAAATGTGGATACATCTCCATTATAGTGTATGTATCCACATTTCTGGAAAACCAAGTTTTTGGTGATTTTTAAAATGTGGATACACGTGCTGTATTTGTATCCACAAAAACCCGCCAAATTACTGTTAACCAGCAAGTTCTGATCTGAAATAATTCTGATTAAAATTAGATTTATAATTAACACTTCAGTATATTGTTATAGATATATGTAAACTGTAGCCTTTAACGTGTATCCTATTTCACATCCAAACATTTCATCATTGACCACATCAGGCTTCAAATTCATTTTTCCAAGTAGATATCCTAGGGGTGCTAAAAATCATTTTGGAATTTAGTTTTAGGGGGTGCATGGGAACCTATATTTCCTGCTAAACTAGTATCGACAGTTTTGAAATGACCGCGCTAAAGCGGAAACGTTACAGGCAGACACACGGACAGTATGACGAGGAACGAGCTTTGGAATATCTGTTAAGGATTTGTGCATAATCGTATTCATATCAAAGCACATAGTGATAGACTATGATACATAGTTAAGCAGTTCTCAGTTTTATGTACAACGATATATTATGTACAACACATATGTGAATGGAGGGGCTTTTACATTTAGGTCCACAACAACGTTATTCTTGATTTTAATGTTATCTGAGAAAACAGAAGGCTATATTATTCTCCTAGTAAATATTGTTTATTTAGGAAGATTGTACGAACTGCTGGATTTCAACCCTGTTCGAGCATTAATTAATCGTTACATTGCATTCTACAGACTGGCTGAATGTTTATTCAAGTTTTGTCTCATACATGCTATCTCACATTGTAGCTAAGGTTACAACATGGGGTTACAAGGGCTTGGTACAAATTACTAATAAACGTATCTGCATGATTGTGTGATCTCGGGTAAGCTTCTAATTGCCTACAACAAAACTGCTTGCTGGTCTGTGTGTCATTTTATGGAAAATAATTTAAACCATTGCAGACTACGAATACCATTTTTTTTTTCTTCTTTTTTTTTTTTGAAACGAATCTGCTGGACAAGGAGATCATCCTTTGAAACCTCTGTAGATTTTGAAAGTATGTGAGAGACTAGATTGCGTTTCGAGAATTGTGTCCCTTTTTGTTAAGGAAAAGGGGGATATATAATAGAAGTACCATGCCTGACTCGTCAGTCTGTCAATCTTATCAATCTTTTGCTGAGTTCTTCTTTTATGGGTGATGTACTCACGAATATGTACTCACTTGTCAATATAGACAGGCGGAAGACACTGCAATAATGATATGAACAACACTGTATTTATTTTTATTTTGTACTTTTAAATTGTAATTTATTTACATTGAAAATGTTTTGATTCAGGTAATGTAGATAATGGCCGAGTACTATTGTTTGACACTTGTAGATCAATTTTGCGTTGTCTTTGGGGTTCTTATGGCAAGCGTCAGTTGCATCCAATATTCAGCCGTCGTCCAATCAAAGAATTTTCGAGCCAATAATCGAAAGATCTATTTCGCATGACTGCACCAATTTCAAATGTGTATGAAATAAAAATAATAAAAACATAAGCTGGTTTCATTCAAGGGAGGAGTTGTCAATAGTTTCCAATGATGTTAGTAAGACATGACGATATTCTATACATAAAATACTAATCACTGACAATTATTCTTTACCCAAATAAATTTTTAAGTCGTTTCCAGAATATGTATCTCAGTCACGCTTTGATTGTGATTTTTCATTTGAACACTATGGAGATATAAACCACGTGATATTCAACCGGCTCCCAGCTCCGGGTTAAGCGGAATTAAACACAGCTTACGAAACGTAGCCCCAGAGATCTAGCATCTAGCATGCTATGATCGTATTTTGCAATCAGTGCACGATATTTATCACAGAAATTGAGAAAGTTTGGAGGCGATTGGTGGTATATAGCCCTGGGTAGTTGATTATGACAAAACTGTAATTGTCATTTTTGTCGACGTTTCTTAGATTCTGTGATAATATCGTACACTGACGGCAAAATACGATTGTAGCGTGTTAGATCTCTAGCGCCATGTTTTGTAACTTGTGTCTAATTCTACTTAATCCAGGCCTAGGAGCCGGGGTTTGACTGTCACGTGTTTTACATCTCCATGGTGTTCAAATGAACAGTCATAACCAAAGCGTGACGGAGATATATACTCTGACGGAGATATATACTCTGACTGAGATATATACTCTGACGGAGATACATACTCTGACTGAGATACATACTCTGACGGAGATATATACTCTGACGGAGATATATACTCTGACGGAGATATATACTCTGACAGAGATACATACTCTGACTGAGATACATACTCTGACTGAGATACATACTCTGACTGAGATATATACTCTGACGGAGATACATACTCTGACTGAGATACATACTCTGACTGAGATACATACTCTGACGGAGATATATACTCTGACGGAGATATATACTCTGACGGAGATATATACTCTGACAGAGATACATACTCTGACTGAGATACATACTCTGACTGAGATATATACTCTGACGGAGATATATACTCTGACTGAGATACATACTCTGACTGAGATATATACTGAGATATATACTCTGACGGAGATATATACTCTGACTGAGATACATACTCTGACGGAGATACATACTCTGACGGAGATACATACTCTGACGGAGATATATACTCTGACTGAGATATATACTCTGACTGAGATATATACTCTGACAGAGATACATACTCTGACGGAGATACATACTCTGACTGAGATATATACTCTGACGGAGATATATACTCTGACGGAGATATATACTCTGACGGAGATATATACTCTGACTGAGATACATACTCTGACTGAGATACATACTCTGACGGAGATACATACTCTGACGGAGATATATACTCTGACTGAGATATATACTCTGACTGAGATATATACTCTGACAGAGATACATACTCTGACGGAGATACATACTCTGACGGAGATATATACTCTGACGGAGATACATACTCTGACTGTGATACATACTCTGACGGAGATATATACTCTGACGGAGATATATACTCTGACGGAGATATATACTCTGACGGAGATATATACTCTGACGGAGATATATACTCTGACTGAGATATATACTCTGACGGAGATATATACTCTGACGGAGATATATACTCTGACTGAGATACATACTCTGACTGAGATACATACTCTGACGGAGATATATACTCTGACGGAGATATATACTCTGACTGAGATACATACTCTGACTGAGATACATACTCTGACGGAGATATATACTCTGACGGAGATATATACTCTGACGGAGATATATACTCTGACTGAGATACATACTCTGACTGAGATACATACTCTGACTGAGATACATACTCTGACGGAGATATATACTCTGACGGAGATATATACTCTGACGGAGATATATACTCTGACGGAGATATATACTCTGACTGAGATACATACTCTGACTGAGATACATACTCTGACTGAGATACATACTCTGACTGAGATATATACTCTGACGGAGATATATACTCTGACGGAGATATATACTCTGACGGAGATATATACTCTGACTGAGATACATACTCTGACTGAGATATATACTCTGGAAACGACTTGGAAATTTATTTGGGTAAAGAATAATTGCCAGTGATTAAGATTTTATGTATAGAACATCATCATGTCTTACTGACCTCATTAAAATTGTTGACCGCTTCTCTCTTGTAGGAAACCATCTTGGGGTTTAATTATTTTTGTTTCATACACATTTGGAATTGATGCTAACTGTAATACGGAATAGGTCCTTCTTATATGTACGGCGGCTGAATATTGAATGTCGGATCTGACGCTTGCTATTGCAAATTCATACAACAAGTACATGATGATTTGACCTATTTCATCAAGGTCAAATTCTAGCATTGGTGATATTTTTTTAAGGATTACATCTAGGCTCTCTAAATTCATACTTCAAAAGCAACTGGTGATTGACTTTGACCTATTTTATGAAGGTCAAATTCTCGTTATATGTTTTATAGGGTTATTGCTAGTCTTTTGAAATTCATACTACTGGTAATGGGCTGGAAGTATATAGAAAGTTGACAGACCCTGACGTATATTTTCTTGGTTAAATTCAATTTTTGCGATGTTCCTACGAAGTAGGCTACCATCTGCAAATTGTCCGGTAGTCAGTCAGTAAGTGAGTGAGTGAGTCCATCCGAATCCTTTCGTCGGCAAAATAAGGAGAACCGTTGACATTAGAACCTTGATTTTGTGCATGAATGTGCATTAGGGGACTGTTACCAGCAAGTACTGAGCTGACCGAATTCTGATGAAAATTTGATTTATAATTATTTTTTTAATTATTTATTGATGGCTCAGCGAGTGCACTTTCATGCCCATCAGGAACCCTTGGCTGTATGTTTCACTGTGACTTTTGAAGTTTCCCTGATACGGTATATCACCTTGGACATACCAAACTTTCTGCGCTATCTCCGGAACGACAAAAAAATGGAGAGCTGAAACTCTTGACTTTTTAGTTTATCATATTGGGGTCATTTTGAGCCTATTTGCATAACCCCCCGAGCAGAGGATCATGAGTAAATTCAAGATGGCGGCCACGTGGGGTACCAGAAAAGTGATGTTTTTGTCATATTTCTTCAAAATTTCCGCTTTTCCGCAGTGAAAAGTGGGCAAAAACTATTTTATTTCACATCACATTAATATGTACTAATTTACCGTGCAGTTTTTACGGAGAAATTGCATAAATAAAAAAAATCGGAAAATCCGATCGAAAAATCGACCAAAAAATGCTGTTGGATTTTTTTACATTTTCTGGTAGAGACAAGGGGTAAGCAAAATAATTAGGGGGGGAGGGGCGGGGGCTGTAGCAACTTGTCAGATCCCCAGCTAATGTCACAAAGTTGTGTCACTGGCAGGCGACTCCGCATGCAGCGTCAAACTTTATTGTCGCAATAGTTGGCGACTCTGCATGCAGAATGGACCGTTAATGATTACGACCATTGTGTTATTAGTAGTTGCTTTTGCAATTTCTCATTGCCGTACTTATGACATTTATGTCAACAGTGTACATCTCAACTGCTGATGTCACAACAAAGAGTTTGAGTAACCTAGTAGTCAGGGGACCAGTTATTATTTTAGGTAAATACTTGTGCATATGATATCTCCGTTCCCATGCGGAGTTTGGAGTCCATCTTTGGTACATGAACCAATTTGAATACGGCAAAGTCATTAGTTTCACTTTCTGACGTCAGGGGGCACTCTATTCAACACGGATTAAATAGTATACTCTCTATTTTAGAGACGATCATTGGAAACTGTGACTCTAGTTTGTCGACACATCTGAACGGATCGAAGCTGTTGTGTTGAAGTCGATTTTTCTTGCAATGGGATTTCTTATGAACTTGGTCGATCGCTCAGCTATTTCACAGGAATATAACTCATGGTATGTAGGTCTTAGCACCACGTACAATTTTGTGACTGTAATAACTATTTGGCGGCAATCTAGGATTTCCCCCACACGAAGGCGAACATGGCTACGGGTATGTTGTGGAACATTGCGATGCTGATTATGGTAGTTCGAGAGTGTCCAGTAGACGAAAGTAGATGTATTATCAAGCGTCCACTTTTCGCTATTGTGATTATATTGTAACGTGTTAGGGGTATAGGGTAGCGTGGTCTGTAATCCCCAGGCGTCCGTGGTAAGTATGTCCCTGTGAGAAATACCTTAACCCCTAAGAGAGGAGAATAAGGCTGGAAAATAGAGGGACATAGCGAGAGAAAGATAAAGTGAAAGAGAGACAACAAACAATTAAGTTAGGTTATATACTTTTATTAATGTTAACATCCATTGGTAGAACCTGCCAATATACATCAACCAAATGTATAAATCCAAGGTCGGACAGTATGAACCAGAGAGTAATCCACAACTCAGCATCTCACCTTCCTTCAAGGGGGTTTTGATGTTCCTGTTTGCTGGAAACTTTTGGCACTCCTGCCACTGTACAATATATTTGGCTCTCCTGCCGTTTGCCAGGTCAATAAGACTATCCACTAGTCATGAGAATTACAAGCGTCTAGTCCGTCATTCATAATCCAGCCGTCGTCCATTAGAGAATATCCGCGTCCATAATCCAAAGACCTATTCCATTTCCATATAACAGTATTAGCACCAAATTCAAAAAGACAAAAGTATACATAAACATAGGCTTGTTTCCAACACAGCAACGGATTTGACTGAGTTATGTAGATCTGTGTTAGGCACATCCTGTGACAATCCAACTATAATTGCCCCCTCTGCCTTAAATCTGCCTGGTTGGAATGGGAACCTGCTCCTGGGGAACGAAAACTGCTTTTGTTCCCTTTCTTACACATTTTCACTTAATGTGTCCCACTACACTTCTTACAAACATGCCTATATTTACACATAGATCTGGTACAGCCATTGCCGTTGAAGTCAAAGCAAATGAACTTGAGACAGTCGAGTTCTTGTTTAAGCGAGAAGCTGCAGTGCCCATTCTCACAAAGGCACTTGTGTTAGGCAACAAACATGTTAGCCACAGCTCCCCATCTACAGATGCCCATGAAAGCCCAGGATTTCTGATCATTTTGTGTCTAAATTGGGAGTCATGGGTCCTCCAAGAGAATCCTCCTGCCCGTGCTGCTAACATCCTGACTATACTCACATACTTTAACAGCTCTCGTGCTCTACTGTGGTGACGCTGCAGATAGATACTGCAGAAAATCAAAAATGCAGAAGTCCATGACTCTACATTCTCAAATCTCTTGATTTGAGTTGTTTCAGACCTCAATAAAATCGGTTCACCCTCTTTGCTCCCTAGTGCTAATGAACACACTTGTTCTCTAAGTTCATGTGCAGTTTTCAACAGGAGAGGGAGCTCAATGTACTCTCCTGCTCAAATTTTAGCTTTTATTTGTTGAGGTACATGTGATTCCATCTCATCGCATGCACTTATCATGGGTGTAGGTTGGGCTGCCAAAATCGGACCTAGACTCCAGTCCCCTATTCCTAATGACATAACAGTGGGTGTGTTGATGTTGTTGTTGTTGTTATTATTAGATACAACATCTTGCCGTACATACGCGGGAGAATTGAACGGGGGAGAACATGATGTAACATTGTCTGCACCGGCTGACACGTGGCCTGAGAGGCCCGGACAACTGTTTGAGAATCGACCCATTTGATTGGCTGAGAATGGGGGCATCTGGTGAACAGTTGACCTCGTCCCCTCTTGGCTAGAACTGTTCGTGCCAGTGGGCAAACACGTGGAAGACAAACTTGCAAAACCCGCGTTATAATTCCCCCGATTCCCCCGAAGGAAAGTGATCATTATTTTCCCGCAATAAACCAGAGGAATTTATGTTGTCACATAGCAAAGAGGAAACCGCCCGAGAATGGATGCCGGTCTCGTTAACGTTATGGCTAAGTGCAGGAGACATACAATTCTGAGCAATGGTAGCAGCATTGCCGCCAACGCTTTGGTAAAGGATACCGATACCTCACCCTCCATCCGAAGAAAGACTGGGTCCCACCGTCACACTGGCAGGCTGTGCATAAAGGCTGGGCTTAGGTTGTGAACCAAAAGTCGTACGCCTGAGGTTGTGAATCAGGAGTCGTATCTACTGCCAGTTCCTTCCTTGGACTTTTTCGACTTTGCCGTCACCGGGACTGTCCCATACGGAGTTTTCTCCTGGCTGCATTCTCCTGGCTGCAGCTCTCTCGGTCTTTCCATAGTTAAAACCAGCCTCCACCAATTCACGGATTCAGGGATCGACATGCAAGTACTCAGAATAATTATGAATGAATCCAAATTGCTGTTATGCTACCAAACTATGACTGAGTTTTGGATAGCTGCTTACAGCTGGAAACATGAGAACAACTGGCTCGCGTACGGGATAATTACTTCGGGGGGCATAACTCCAGTATGCCAGCAATGCAAACCAGCCAAGGGTAGATAACTGAGGATAATTGTGGACTGGTTATCTCCCTTACTCCATACAAGCCACATTTGCTCAAATTCGGATAATGTGAACTAACGATTAGCGTTAGTTTTGCATATAAATTGACGTCTGGCGACTAAAAAGCAACCATTTGACTCTACAGGAAAGCATCCCTCGGCATCTAACATTCAGACCCGAGAATACTTTTAGCTTTTATTGCAGATGAAACGTTTTCGTGGGGAATGGATGTTTCAGATCCACAAGAGAGTGCTCAAGGTCCCCAAGACAAACTGTCAGGCTACCGGGAACGCACTCGTGCACTGATCTTGGCCAACGAGGGAGTTCGATTCAACCTGTCACCTTGTCTGGATCGAGGAGGTTGGAAAGGAAGACCTGTAATGACAACCAAAGCAAATTAATACAATACTGACATATAATTTTATGAGCAGGAATACAGGATTCAGATCGCGGTAACGTACAATCCCTGAAAAGAAGATCTATGAATTGGATTTACCTGTATTCTTATAGCTATCTTTAACCGAAGTTCAATATAATACAGAAGATATATACAAATTATATAGCCCTAGCTATATCGCGATCAGGCCTGGTCACAGCCATAGTCTGGTCACGACCGGTTCTCTCGTGGTTGGGTCCAGCTTCTATCTTCCTTCCTCAGGTATTCGTGGTAGGGTCCAGCGCCTATCTTCCTTCCCCAGGTCTTCGTCCACTCCCGTATGGATGGACTCCTCGTCGTGTTTCGTCTTACACGACCTGGCCCCTCCGTGGTTATGTCCGGCCTGTATCTTCCTTCCCCCGGTCTTCTTTACTCGGGCTGTATGGACTTCTCGTCGTCGTCGTGTCTCGACCTGGCCCCTCCAAGCGTTGGTAACTGTCAATGGATGCGGACGGCCTGGGCACGACAGTACTCTCACAGTACAAAGGCTTCTACGGCACCGCCCCCGTCTCTCTGTAACACTGCAGGACTATTCAACTGCACGGCTCACCACAGCAGCAGACGGCACCCCTCGTAGGAATAAACCCCCAGGCTTCAGCGAACCCGCTCACGGCGACTCACTCCGCGGCCCGGCTCCAAGGACGAAGCATCAAGGCTAGAGTTCATGGCTTCACGGTCCACATAGGATCGGACATCAATAACACACGGTGGATGGGTAGGCACCTGGTCTAGTAACTCTCTTCTTCCACTACTGTATGGTCACCTGGTCTATGAACCCTCTTCACATACTACTGTATGGTCATCCGCAATAGATGGGCATCTGGTCAAGGATCCCCCCTTTATATACTACTGTATGGGATAGTATTAATATATGATTGGCCGTGAATTATATAATGTATGTACAGGCTTGTGAGAGACCGTATGCATATGGGGGCGTGAATGAATAATCGTTTATGGTACGATTTATTGGGTAGGGGTATATATATCAAGCTCTAGACCTGAGCCTATAGCTTGTGAGTGTTAGCGTGAATGTATTTCAACCCGTAGGTTGTATGTTTAAGTACGTGTGTGCATGGATAATTGTTTATGTAGGATTTGTGTTTGATTTGGTTTAGCTGTACCCTCTTCACAGAGACGAGCATCTCCTACCGGCTACAGCTTTATCGATACCATTAACCACAGTGCCGTACCCGCACGTCTGTGCATTACGGACGAGACAGGTAGAGATGCCGTTAAGGTATGACCACGCTATCAACACTAACGCCGTTAGTTAATTTCCAGAGCTATACCTGCCCGTCTGTGCAATACGGAGAGTCAGGTAGAGTTAGGAATAACCGTAAACAATAAGTGTCTATACTCTAATTTCCCAGTGCCGTACCCGCACAACTGTACAATACGGTTGAGTCAGGTAGAGATTGGAGTAGAGTAAACGCAGCCCTGACGTATGAATGTAAGTGTGTGTAAATGTATGCTATAGAATTCGGCGGCGGCTCTTCTCCAATTCGGCGGCCTGGTCCCGGCCCGGCGGCGGCAAGAATTCGTCGGCCTGATCACGGCCCTTCTCCGGCCCGGCAATGTATTGGATTTCTTCTCCCCGATACAACTCGACGTGCTCTCAGCTCGGAGTTTCTGCTGGTCTCCTCGTTTCAGCGGGAGTCTGTCTTATATAGGGCTACCGCTCTTCTGCGGATAAAGGTAGAAACAGAACGCTCTCCTGCAGATAAAGGTAGAAACAGAAGTCGGCGACGCCAGCGCCCTCTTTATTGTCAAATTACCACAATCGCCGATCAGTTTATCTGGACTTCGCTGGAAAAATATGGCTATGGAGGAACAAACCATAATTCATAACGGACGTAACTGATAAATCTCAGCTTCCAACTCTCTCTAGTTAATTCACACGACGACCGCAAAGTTCACTGTCCTTCATCTGCATATTCTTCAATACTGACTTCCGGATTCCTGACTGACGTCATCTACAGCGAAGCAAGCGCGAGCATCACCAGGGTTTCTTTCGCCGTCCCAACTGATCGTTTGAGATAATTTCACCGGGATTTCGAGGCATTGTCTGTCTCTCGGATTATTGTAGTTCATTCTAGGAAAATTACAGCGTTTAATTCGATCAGTGAACCGCACACGTAAACACAATGTCACTTTCGATTTCACAGTAGTCACGTGTCAAAACACCAGCAGTGATTTATTAAAGGGGAACCCAAGGGGTCGGTTGCATTCTCTACTTTCGTTACACAGATGTTCATTTGGAGAATATGAAGTATCAACACGGCCCCTAGCACCGGTTTAGGATTATATTACGCTAGCTCAGGAGCTGTGATGACAGATCAGCTCAAACAACTCATCTGATGTTAATGGATGAGCATCGTGGACGTCTGATGGAGTAAACGCCTCAACACGGGGTAAAATGCAAGAATACTCTGTGAAACAAACCTGTAATACCCGACGTCGTACGGCTTAAGTTTCCCACCAAAACAGTAAACCTACATATATTTGTCGAATGACATGTACAGAGGGCGGGCCTCGGGGAATATCAGACCAACAGCAGAATCCTGCCATATACATGTAATGAAATGGAGAGATATGCAAAAGGTAGGAAAATATACTTCTATACGTCAAACCGAATGATACTTCACAATGTCATTCGAAAGTTATATATTATTACATTATCCTGTTGTGGTGAATTATTATGAAGGTTCCAGTATTCGTCATTTCGGCTATCTCAACAACGAACGAAGATCTAGATATGGAACGTGCACCAAATCCTTCCTACAGATATGATGAATCTAATGATGATATATGGTGAGTGCCAGATAAATATCCACACGGTCTGGTCCAGGTTACACGGAAACGAATTCCTGTAGTGATTTATCAATATAAAGGGAGCAATATTTCTTGAAATCGTTGATGGAACTTTCCCCGTAACATCGCTCGATTATGTTCTATAATGAACCACCTTCCACTGCAGAGAAAGGAAATCAACACCATTGTCGTTAAAGGAGTTGAGGGCGGAGAGCTATTATTTTTTCATTTAATCCATCACATATATAGATACCATCAAAGCATTTATGTTTTTCGGCCACGTCAACTATAGCTGGAGAAGCCCTATTCAATGCACATTATCAGACTCCTTCTACTTCTCCTACTCACAATAGTTCCCTAAATTCTTAAACATTGACCCATGAGATTATCCAGATGTCGCGCCCTGAATCTGAGGTAAATAGGTCAAAGGTTAAGGTCACTGGGGTCTAGAAATCAAAAAATCATTGAAAATCGCCATTTTGAGAGCGGATATATGATATATGATGGGAAGACGATGTGTCGCCAAGTAAAATTGACTTCCCAGGTAACGTCACTGTGGCCCAACAATCAGGAAATCGTTGAAGAAATTGTTTGTTATTCAAGGAAGTTGATGTTCTCTGTCTTTTCAAATAAGTGGATTGTGATCCAATTTCAGAATTACGGCAAAATAAGAAACCTATTAAGGTCAAATGTCAAGGTCACGGTCACTGGGGACCAACAATCAGGAAACCATTCGAAATCACACTTTTGTTAGTGGATGCATTAGTGAAGGGCGATGTGTCTGGTGCCAAGAAAGATGTCAGAGGTCATCGACCACCCCAACGCACTGAAACATGAGGGACCCGTAGAGTTCTGTTCGATAGCATCTACTTTATTATTTTGTCAACTTCCTATGCCTACTCTTCTTTCAGTTCGAAGATGGCTCAAAAACCTATGAAATTGTATATTCGCTAACTTTAATCCACATTCACAACTACACAAGATAACGGCGATCAATGGCATTTTTCGTTCCAAGAGTTTCGTTCCAAAAATGCTACCAATTCCACATGATGATATCTAAAATGGAACGTAACAAAGGGATCATCTTTCATTTGGGAATATTATTTCCAAGAGGCTGTTCAAGGCTAATATGATAAAATGTTGAAGCTTAAAATGATCAAATGTCACCGTTGAATGGCCCTTCATTGAAATTGCTAATCCAGTTGCGTTTCAAGATTTCTAGCGAGCTATGAGACAATGTACTGACACCGTGGTTTTATCTGTTCTTATTATCATTCATGTTATGTGTCTCTCGTTCAGCCAATATCTAAGCTTCTGTAAGTGACGTTTCCCTTAGCTTCCGATCTACATGATCGACACACTGTAACATCCAATCGCTCAGGCTAAGAAACGATCGGGATTTGGTGTGACGATTAGAATGTATATTTCTTCACTTATGTTCAGTAGCTGGATATTTGGTGAGTGATAACTGAGTAGATGCCTTGTACAAAGCCATAACTCAGGTAAGATCAGAGATTTTTTTTATCAGTTACTAATTTGAACGTAATCAAGTGTTTTCGTCGGATGTCAGTTTAATTGGATTTTGGAGGGAGCGTCGTTTGATTTAGACAACTGAAATATAATCGTATATAGAACTAGTACAGCTACATTCTTTCGACAGAACATGTTACTATGTTATTATCAGGTTCATGTGTAAAATATCAATCTTCCAGAGTCACAAGATCCCGTTTCTTAATTATTGTTCTACATGCAATAATTAATATTTTCACACAATTCGAGGACAATCAGGTGCCTTTCCTCTCGATAATTGCTATATGGGCTCCATTAGTTTGGATATAACACAATTATCCCTGACTGTCCAGGCCTTGGAAGGGGCCATTTCACTCTCATCCACCTAAATATTTCTTACTTATTGAGCTAGGGGTCTGAAACTCCCCATCATATATTTCGTGGACGAGCTCTAACCGAAAATGTAGAACAAATCCAAGATCGCCGTTATGAGGACGTGACAGTCATTTGTGCTATTTTGTTTTCGGAAAACGTACGTGATGAATTAGGAAATAATAGTCTGACGTTAGATGAAATAGTTTTTGCACACTTTTATCCACAGGAAAGTCAACATTTTGAAGGGGGAAAAAAATACGAAAACATCTCTATTCTGGTTGCCCACATGGCCATCATTTTGAATATCCATGATCCTTTGTACGAAGGGAAATGCAGATAGCTGTTATGTAGGTAAAATATTGAAATCAGCAGAAAGTGATTCTTAACATATGTACCAGAAATATGTAATGTTAGGAAAGTTGTCGTTTATGCTGATTGGATTTTAGAAGTTGATATAGTAAAATTGTTGAAGTAATCGGCAGGTGAAAATGACACGAGAACAAGTAGAACTGCATTAGCCAAACGAATAATTACGTTTGTAACATTATGTCCCAATGTTATTTTAATTGGTGACAGAAAGGACCTGTGTAGACATGTCCAAGCTGACACTTTATTGTAATCTAATTGAATATACATAGACATAACCCTGTTGAAAGTCAAGCTGGGATAAAATGTTGTTTCAGCCGTTCATTAGAATTGAGATTTAATTATGAGAAAGGGATTAGGGAAATCTGTCATATTTTTAGATGCTATGTTTTATGTATTGTATGGTCAGACTATATAAGTCACATACTTGTGTATGCAGGGTCCAGAGATTCGCAGACCCGATCTTTGTCAGACCAAGTTGTGGTATTTCTCCCAACTGGACTTCGTGTGATTTATGTACAAGTTACTGTTTGCTGTATGTTATCCGTTTTAATACAAGTGTCGATCAAAACTTTGACTGTGTCATCACTCAACGCTTCCCAGTTTGACCGTTTTCATATAGCCCCGCAATGTCTCCAATACGATATGGTATGAAGTGAAGGAGTGTCAGTCTCCAATACGATATGGTATAAGGTCAAGGAGTGTCAGTCTCCAATACGATATGGTATAAAGTCAAGGAGTGTCAGTGTCCAATACGATATGGTATAAAGTGAAGGAGTGTCAGTCTCCAATACGATATGGTATAAGGTCAAGGAGTGTCAGTCTCCAATACGATATGGTATAAAGTGAAGGAGTGTCAGTCTCCAATACGATATGGTATAAGGTCAAGGAGTGTCAGTCTCCAATACGATATGGTATAAAGTCAAGGAGTGTCAGTGTCCAATACGATATGGTATAAAGTGAAGGAGTGTCAGTCTCCAATACGATATGGTATAAGGTCAAGGAGTGTCAGTCTCCAATACGATATGGTATAAAGTGAAGGAGTGTCAGTCTCCAATACGATATGGTATAAAGTCAAGGAGTGTCAGTCTCCAATACGATATGGTATAAGGTCAAGGAGTGTCAGTCTCCAATACGATATGGTATAAGGTGAAGGAGTGTCAGTCTCCAATACGATATGGTATAAAGTCAAGGAGTGTCAGTCTCCAATACGATATGGTATAAAGTGAAGGAGTGTCAGTTTCCAATACGATATGGTATAAGGTCAAGGAGTGTCAGTCTCCAATACGATATGGTATAAAGTCAAGGAGTGTCAGTTTCCAATACGATATGGTATAAAGTGAAGGAGTGTCAGTCTCCAATACGATATGGTATAAAGTCAAGGAGTGTCAGTCTCCAATACGATATGGTATAAGGTCAAGGAGTGTCAGTCTCCAATACGATATGGTATAAGGTGAAGGAGTGTCAGTCTCCAATACGATATGGTATAAAGTCAAGGAGTGTCAGTCTCCAATACGATATGGTATAAAGTGAAGGAGTGTCAGTTTCCAATACGATATGGTATAAGGTCAAGGAGTGTCAGTCTCCAATACGATATGGTATAAAGTCAAGGAGTGTCAGTTTCCAATACGATATGGTATAAAGTGAAGGAGTGTCAGTCTCCAATACGATATGGTATAAAGTCAAGGAGTGTCAGTCTCCAATACGATATGGTATAAGGTCAAGGAGTGTCAGTCTCCAATACGATATGGTATAAGGTGAAGGAGTGTCAGTCTCCAATACGATATGGTATAAAGTCAAGGAGTGTCAGTCTCCAATACGATATGGTATAAAGTGAAGGAGTGTCAGTTTCCAATACGATATGGTATAAGGTCAAGGAGTGTCAGTCTCCAATACGATATGGTATAAAGTCAAGGAGTGTCAGTTTCCAATACGATATGGTATAAAGTGAAGGAGTGTCAGTTTTTGTCGTTTCGGAGACAGTGTAGAAAGTTTGGTAGGGGACAGGAGCTGCGGAGCACATTTGAAAGTGGGGGGACCAACTCTATACTCTCTTAAATAGCTTGGCAGACAAACTGCCTAGCTCACAGATTCATGTATTGTGCAATTATGTTAATTTATTTATCTTTTTAATTTTTCTTTGTGCGTCTTTCATATGGACCCTAGTAGTATAGTCACAGGATATTGACTCACATTGACCTGGCGTCAAATTCACCGCTGAGTGCACTCTATCCCATGATGCATCACTTCCGTAACGCCGTCTAAAAAATTGCATATTGGGGAGGTCACGGGGCGGTCACGTGGCGGTCACGTGGCGATCAAGGTCACTATAGTTCCGGCACTTCCGGTCTCTATGTGACATGTATTCCTCCGCGGTGATGCAGTCTGGCGGTGATGCGGTCGTGGGAAAAAGCTTCCGCGGACAGAAAGTAGTCCCAAACACGCGGGTTTTCGTGAGAATCATCGGCAATCTTCAGGGGCGAGAGGGACCCCTAGTGGACCGATTGGGCCGAGTGAGGTGTCAAAGTGAAGCGCTCCTCCAGGGCGATCAAATTATGGGTGGGGGTATATACATGTAAATGAGGATTTGTCTCCGAAAATATAAATAGCGGAACACGGACTTTACCCCTGCAATAGGGGAAAACTCGAAGTTGAGCGGTGAAATTTTTTGAAAAGTTCACGGAGGTCTGGATAGGCCCATAGGCCCATACTGGCTCAGTAGATAGGTCCATACTGGGCAATTCACATAAGTTCATTGTGGTATGGGTTGTTTGGTCTTGTTTTTCTCGTCTCGGGCTGTAGAACACGATGGGAGGGTCTCAAAGTTAAGCAGTGAAATTTTTCGAAAAGTTCACGGAAGTCTCGATAGGCCCATAGGCCCATACTGGCTCAGTGGATAGGTCCATACTGGGCAATTCACACATGTTCAATGCGGTATGGGCTGTTTGGTCTTGTTTTTCTCGTCTCGGGCCGTAGAACACGATGGGAGGGGTCTCAAAGTTAAGCGGTGAAATTTTTCGGAAAGTTCACGGAAGTTTCGATAGACCCATAGGCCCATACTGGCTCAGTGGATAGGTCCATACTGGGCAATTCACACAGGTTCATTGCGGTATGGGTTGTTTGGTCTTGTTTTTCTCGTCTCACCACGTAGAACACGATGGTGAGATTCCTCGAAGTTAAGCGGTGAAATTTTTCGAAAAGTTCACGGAGGTCTGGATAGGCCCATAGGCCCATACTGGTTCAGTGGGTAAATAGAGCTGGGTGGACGTTCTGGGGTCTAGGTGAGCTTCTAGTGGTCCGATGGTGTATGATGTCTTGTTTTGAAGCTGTCGTGGAGAAGCATCCGACTGGACTAATGTATAGTCCGTTTTCAATATTCTGCGCATGCGCAGTCTGGTCGTAGTATAGAAAGCAGGCATTTTGGGGGTGCGCGGGGGTGTGTTTGGGTAGAGATGGACCACTATTGGTCCGACGCAGTCCGAATGCGTCGTGTGAGGTCTCATCTTGTAGCAACGTCCGCGAACGCCAAGCTTAACGCTTCAACGCCCTGGTGAAATAGCTCAGAAGCTCTAATTTTCTAGATATCCATGGAATTGACGCCCGTCTCAACGCCTTAACGCCCTAGCATAACGCCTTAACGTCATGTTATAGACCGGAGAGAGAACAACAACAACAACAAGGATGACAATCTAATCATTTTAATATCCCTCCGGTACATCATACCCACGCAGGGGGAGTCGCGTTATGTATGTTTACAATTCTCGTAGGGTCTTGTCCAATCAGAAGCCATCGTTTGAGAAAGTTTAATCTCCGACCAGAATCGCTTTTGCCCTAAGTGTCGTCGAGCAGGCCAGGATACTGTAACGGCAGCATGTCATGAAACAATTGTTTGCGCATTTGGGGTGTAGTAAGTAAAGTGGCCATTCCTGGGGTGCGCAGAGGTATATTTGAGATTACAAGCGTCTAGTCCGTCATTCATAATCCAGCCGTCGTCCATTAGAGAATATCCGCGTCCATAATCCAAAGACCTATTCCATTTTCCACATAACAGTATTAGCACCAAATTCAAAAAGACAATCATAGTATACATAAACATAGGCTTGTTTCCTGCAAGAGAGAAGCGGTCAACAGTTTTCAATGATGCCGGCAAGACATCATGATGTTCCAGAAATATCAAATCCGTATCGCTGATCAGTATTCTTAATCCATAATATTCGTTATAGAGTCGTCATCTAAAAAAAAAGATGTATCTCAGTCACGCTTTGATTGTGACTGTTTATATGAGTACCATGAGGATCTTGAAGTACATGGGTTCATACGGCCCCTAGCCCCGGGTTAAGCGGAATTAGACACAAGTTATGAAACGTAGCGCCATAGATCTTGCACGCTACGTTCGTATTTTGCTATCAGCATGCGATATGTATCGCCAAATTTGAGAAACTTTGAGTGGAGGCGCTTGGTGGAATAGCCCTGTTTTATAAGTTTCTGCAACAATGTTTTGTGACGTTGATTGAGGTTCTATATCTCATCCAAAGATGACGTGTAGGGTGTCATTTTGAAGCTCTCGTGGTGTAGACCACGACTTGAGTGGTTTCCATGTCATCTGTAACGTCATTGGTGACGTCATCAGTACGAGCGGTAGTGAAATTTTGATTAGTCGACCAATATATATAGAATGATGGGGGACACGAGTTAATCCCTATATGTACAGACACCACGACACACCACTATTACCACCACCACACACCAGTTCTACCACCACCACACACTACCAGACACCACCACCACCACCGCCGGGCGACCACCACCACCACCGGACGTTGGCGCCCGTCAAAGCCCGGTGGTGGTGGTGGTGGTAGCTCCCGTGGGGCGGAGCTCTTGGATTGGAGCTCTTGAAGCTCGGAACGCGTACCCGTGGTGCACATTTCCGGTTCCGGTCACGTGACCGGAAGTAGCCTTTGACCCCTGCGCATGATACCGGATATATTAACAATGGTGCGCAGGAGTCAAAGGTCACTTCCGGTCACGTGACCCACGGGTGGTAGTGGTGGTGGTGTATGTGGTAGTGTGCGGTGGTGGTAGAACTTGTGTGTTGTGGTGGTAATAGTGGTGTGTGGTGGTGTCTGTACATGTAGGTATTAATTCGTGTCCCCCATCATTCCATATGTATTGGTCGACTAATCAAAATTTCGCTACCACCCGTACCGATGACGTCACCAATGACGTCACATATGACATGGAAATCACTCAAGTCGTGGTCTACACCACGAGAGCTTCAAGATGACACCCTACACGCGATTTTTGGATGAGATGTAGAACCTCAATCTCTCAAATATACCCCTGCGCACCCCAGGAATGACCACTTTACTTACTACACCCCAAATGCGCAAACAATTGTTTCAGGAAATGCTGCCGTTATAGTATCCTGGCCTGCTCGACGACACTTAGGCCAAAAGCGATTCTGGCCAGAGATTAAACTTTCTCAAACGATGGCTTCTGATTGAACAAGAGCCTACGAGAATTGTAAACATACATAACGCGACTCCCCCAGCGTGGGTATGATGTACTAGCGGGATATTAAAATGATTGGATTGTCATCCTTGTTGTTGTTGTTGTTCTCTCTTCGGTCTATATCATGGCGTTAAGGCGTTATGCTAGGGCGTTAAGACGCTGAGACGGGCGTTGACGGGCGTCACTGCATTTCGAAGAATCAGTGATAATTCCATGGAATATCTAGAAAATCAGAGCTTCTGAGCTATTTCACCAGGGCGTTGAAGCGTTAAGCTTCGCGTTGGCGAGCGTTGCTACAAGATAACACCGCACGCGACGCATTCGGACCACGTCGGAACAATAGCGGTCCGTCTCTACCCCAAACACACCCCCACGCACCCCCAAAATGCCTGCTTTCTATACTACGGCCAGACTGCGCATGTGCAGAATATTGAAAACAGACGATACATTAGTCCAGTCGGATACTCCTCCACGACGGTTTCAAAATAAGACCTCATACGACACCATCGGACCACTAGAGGCTCACCTAGACTCCAGAACGTCCACCCAACGCTATTTACCCACTGAGCAAAGGCCAGACCTCCGTGAACTTTTCGAAAAATTTCATCGCTTAACTTCGAGACTCGTCCCATCGTGTTCTACGTGGTGAGACGTGAAAAACAAGACCAAACAACCCATACCGCAATGAACATGTGTGAATTGCCCAGTATGGACCTATCCAATGAGCCAGTATGGGCCTATGGGCCTATCCAGACCTCCGTGAACTTTTCGAAAAATTTCACCGCTTAACTTTGAGACCCTCCCATCGTGTTCTACAGCCCGAGACGAGAAAAACAAGACCAAACAACCCATACCACAATGAACTTATGTGAATTGCCCAGTATGGACCTATCCAATGAGCCAGTATGGGCCTATGGGCCTATCCAGACCTCCGTGAACTTTTCGAAAAATTTCACCGCTTAACTTCGAGACGCCCCCCATCGTGTTCTACGTGGTGAGACGAGAAAAACAAGGCCAAACAACCCATACCGCAATGAACCTGTGTGAATTGCCCAGTATGGACCTATCCAATGAGCCAGTATGGGCCTATGGGCCTATCCAGACCTCCGTGAACTTTTCGAAAAAATTCACCGCTTAACTTCGAGACGCCCCCATCGCGTTCTACGTGGTGAGACGAGAAAAACAAGACCAAACAACCCATACCGCAATGAACTTGTGTGAATTGCCCAGTATGGACCTATCCACTGAGCCAGTATGGCCTATGGGCCTATCCAGACCTCCGTGAACTTTTCGAAAAATTTCACCGCTTAACTTCGAGACCCCTCCCATCGTGTTCTACAGCCCGAGACGAGAAAAACAAGACCAAACAACTCATACCGCAATGAACATGTGTGAATTGCCCAGTATGGACCTATCCACTGAGCCAGTATGGGCCTATCCAGACCACCGTGAACGTTTCGAAAAATTTCACCACGTAACTTCGGGACCCTTCCCATCGTGTTCTACAGCTCGAGACGAGAAAAACAAGACCAAACAACCCATACCGCAATGAACATGTGTGAATTGCCCAGTATGGACCTATCCACTGAGCCAGTATGGGCCTATGGGCCGATCCAGACCTCCGTGAACTTCACAAAAAAATTCATCGCTTAGCTTCGGGACCCTTGCCGTCGAGTTTTACGTGGTGAGACGAGAAAAACAAGACCAAACAACCCATAGTAAAATACACAAAAATGACCACCCCCATACCCCATACAGGCCTTTCCCCGTATAGATGCAAATGTGCGAATCATTCCCCTATTGTAGCGGTAAAGTCCGTGTTCCGCTTTTTATATTTTCGGGGACTAATCCTCAATTTACATACACCCACTCCCCCACCCTACCTCTCTCAGCAGACCCCGATAAGCCCGGGGATCGATATCAGCCCTTTTGGATATGGTTGATAGGAATCTTCCCCTATTGTATGGGTAAAGTCCGTGTTCCGCTTTTATATTTTCTTGGACAAATCCTCATTTTACCGGAAGTGCCGGAACTATAGTGACCTTGACCGCCACGTGACCCCCCAATATGCAAATTTTTGAGACGGAGTTACGGAAGTGATGCATCAGAGGATAGAGTGCACTCAGCGGTGAATTTGACGCCAGGTCAATGTGAGTAAATATGCTGTGACTATACTACTGACCCTGAGTCTGAAATAAAGTCATTATTATTATTAGTATATTATTATTATTATTATACCGGCCATGTTAAATGTTGGCTCCGCGGCCCCTGGGGTACCATAATGAACCTCCCCGGACCTGTGGGGTTAATCACCATTACATTTTCTTTATTACAATCCGACAGAGCAAAGGGAAGACGGAGGCTGATTGTCCTATGAAATATTGTTTATTTAGGTCGGTTGTACGAACTGCTCCTGGTTTCAACTCTGATCGACCACTAATTAATCTTTTCATCGAACTTGTACAGACTTATCCAAGCGCTTTATGCACATATTCATCCATACTATCTCACATTGTGTTGTATCTAAGGTTACGACATGATGTTACAAAAGGGCACTAATAATTAATTTATCTGTGGTAAACTTGTTAGCTCGGGTAACCTCCTAATTGCAAGCAAAACGACTCGCTGCTAAATGTGCTGTGCTATGAACGGTAATTGAAACCTCAAACATCATGCTAATAGAAAGTACCTGACTACGAATATCGAATACCGATATATGGAAATGAATCAAGTAAAGATCGAGATCATGTTCTGGAATGTAATGACAATTCTGTCAAATATAAGATAAGCGAGTCAAAACCTTTCGTTTTACCAAATGTGTTGATTCTAGTGAGCTAAGTAGAAACAATTAACGCCACCATCCAATTGTGAAGGTCTCTTTAACACTAGCAACTTTCTACCCTACCTCTGGAACGACAAAACATGAAAAGCTGATACTCCCTGATTTTTTTTGATTTTTAAAAAAATATTTTTATTCATTTTTGTTGACAAATATGTACAAAAAACAATCATATTTACATTTACATTCACATAACATTACATACATAAACGCATACTTCTTTCCATATATACACAGATATTCAATGAATACATAGACGCACACAAATCCCTCTGACATAGAAAAGGCAAATTCGCTAATTCAGATATATCCCACTACTGCTGCATATTATTAAAAAAGTGGTGAAACAATATCCATTTTTCATTGAATTTTTCTATTCTGTTCTCCAAAGTAGCAGCCTATTTTTCCGTCTTGTAATGATTGTTAAGAAAACGCAATAGTGCTATGATATTTAAATGTGATTTTCTCAATTTTGTTGTATATATATAATATTTTGTTAAAAGCATCAGTATATTCATTACTTTTTGCCCCCTTCCCCAGCCTAATACTATTTTGTCTGTAGTTATTCTGCTTCTTAACTTTGCTACTTCTTTACACCATATTTCCATCTCCGTCCACAGCTTGGCGACCAATTCACATTCTATAAACAAGTGTTCTATTGTTTCTCTGGTTTTCCCACAGAAATTACAAAGATCGTTTTCATTTTTACCGAATTTGTGCAAAAAGGAGTTAGTACATAATATACGATGCACGAATCTGAATTGTAAGTCCATTAATTTAGTAGAAGATGTGCACCGTATGGTACTTGTGTATGCATCTTTCCAAAATATTTTCCCGTCTTTTTTTAAATAGTTTTTCCATTTGGCACAAGCTGTGACGGCGATATGATTTGCGTTATTTAAAATATCATAGTAGCTCCTACATCCCTTCACTTGCCTTACCAATAATTCTAAATATTGGGTGATACGGGGATGACTTGGGTTGACTTGAGAATAATTCACTTCCAGGTCACTTCTCCATATATATAGCTGCGGTATAGATTTAATTAACCTGTTGTAATCTAAGAAGGTCCCTTTAATTCCATATATTAGTTTCAATTCGTTAAAGTTCATTATTTTACCTTCTGCATTAATGAGATCTCTTACATTTTTTATTCCAAGTTTGTACCAGCTTTCTATGAATAAATTAGCATTTCGAAAATGACTATTAAACCATATATCGGTTCATTATATACATGTACCGTACATTTTACTTTCATTGAAGTTTGTACGCAGTACCATGCCTCGAATGTATCTTTCCCAAAAGGATTTTCAATATTACGTATTTTTACTTTCATATACTCTGACCCTAGGTTACATATTTTATCAAAGTATTCAGCCATCATGATTTGCCACTTCCCTTTGTGTAGAATTAATTTTTCTATCCACGATGTCTTCAATGACTGAACAAAATGCTTCAAATTGGTCATTCTCAACCCCCCCCCCCCCCGTATTTATAATCTTGTGCCAATATAACCCTCTTTATCCTATCAGTTCCCCCGTTCCAAATGAATTTAAAGAGAACGTTGTTTAATTCTTTTATATCATCGTCAGGTGGGTTGGGTAAGGCAAGGAAGAGATGTACGAGCTTTGACAAGGCTAGGGACTTTACAATCGTTATTTCCCCAAATAAAGTCACATTTCTGAGCTTCCATCTGGATAATTCTTGTTTCAGAATGTTGAGTTTCGATAAATAATTTATCTTCCAAATATCATGAAAATCAGTGGAACTCAGTTTTATCCCCAACACCGTAAGTTTATTTACCCAAGCTAGCTTAATATCTTGGCATAATTTTGCTTGCAGACTACCCAAAGATCCAATCCACATTGCATTTGTCTTCTCCACATTTATTTTTAAACCAGAATATTTATAAAATTTGTCCAAACATTTTATGGCTTCTCGAATGATTCTTCTGACCCGTCAAGGATTAGTTGAGTATCGTCGGCATATTGGCAAATTTTGTATTCTGTATTATTTATGTCAATTCCTTTAATGTATCCATTATCCCTAATACTTTTGCCCAAAACCTCTGCGCACAATAGAAATAAACAGGGAGATATCGGGTCCCCCTGTCTACACCCCCTAGTTATATCAAAAAAAGATGAAAGGTGTCCGTTTTGAACTATTCAACTTTGTATGTTTGTATAAAACAGCTTTAACCAGTTTTGAATCGACTCGCCAAAATTAAAAGCTTTGATGGTTTCGTGTATAAAATCCCAAGATATGGAATCGAAAGCTTTTTCAAAGTCGATTGATAGTAACAATCCTGGTATCTCCCTGTTTTTAGTTTCAAACAATACGTCGTGTAAGAGTCTAATATTTTCCCCTATTGATCTGCCTGGGATGAACCCCTTCTGATCTTCACTAATAAGTTTGCTTAGTTTGTTTTTTAATCTGTTGGCAATACAGGTCGAAATGAGTTTATATCCAACAGTGAGAAGCGAAATTGGTCGCCAATTTTTTAAGAGATTTCTTGGTTTATTTGGCTTTGGCAGACATGTGATGACTCCTCGGCCCTGACTTATTGATAGTTCCCCTTTTTCATAACTAGAATTAGCTGATCTCAGAACAAACCCCCCAATTTTTTTCCAAAACATTTTGTAAAATTCAACTGGGAAACCATCTAAACCAGGACTTTTGTCATTTTTGGTGGTCTTCAAAGCATTCGTTATTTCTTCACAAGTTATAAATTCTTCTAAGTTTGTGCTTCTTTATTTGATAAGCCGTTTAAATCTGTTTTTTCTAAGAAGTCATGGATGCTTTCTTTTTCGTTTCTCTCCTTTTTGTGTAAAGTTCACTATAGTAACTCCTCTGTTCACTTAGTATCTTTCATATTATGTATATTTTCGCCATTTGCCTTGGTTATGTTCGTTATAAGTTTGTTAGTATAGTTCCTTTTTTTCTAGACTTAAAAAGTATTTAGTCGGTTTTTCTCCCTCATTTATCCATTGTGCTTTAGTTCTTGGACGAGCATGAATCTATGGAGGAGTGGGCATTCACCGATGACCACTGGTGGCGGTGGGTACCCCTCCTTCACGGGTTCCTTCAGTCCCTGATGGAAATACTGCGGGTCAGCACGTACCAGGCCTTGCTGGATTACGTGGTGGCCAACAGGCTATTTCCACAGGAGCTGGAGGTTGACCCCACGGGGAACTGTATGGCCCTAATGGTGGCCTTCGATGCTTCCCGCGGGGTCATTACCCATTCCGTGAGTGTCTCCCCTCCGTCCTCGGTGGCCGCTCTGATCAGTTGGCAGGTGCTGGGACGCGTCCTGGCGTTCCTGTCGGCTGCTCAGAGGGAGCGGCTGGTCGATCCACAGCGGTTGACCGGTGCTCTGGGTGTATGCCCCACACCGAGGGCGGTGGATGCTCATGCCCACCTTGACCTACTCCTGAAGGACCTTGGGATCTTCACCAGTCTTGAGGAACTTCGGGAGTTGGTCGATGTGGAGTATGCTGAGCGGCTGGAGATCACTTCGGTGATCTGTAACCTGGTCTTCCCGAACAGGTCGGAGCCTGGTGCCCTCCGGCGTCTTCTGGAAGACCCGAGAGTACAGACCACCTACGGGATCCACCCCCATCAGGCCAGTCTTCCGGTCTCGGGGTCATCCATGACAGCCTTAGTTGCCAAACTGGATGAGCCTCGATGCCGTGGCCTGGGGGAGGTGGGTCTCGACTGGCATGGACACGAGACGGACATAGAGCGCCGGCGGCAGGAGGATTTCTTGAAAAAAGTCCTGCCGTTGGCCGTGGAGCGGAATCTCCCTGTAGTTATTCACTGCAGGGAGAAGAAGCCCGGTCAGTCTTCTGCCCATGCTAGACTGCTTGACCTCCTGGGGGCTACTTTGCCTCCAGGGTGGCCGATTCATGTTCACTCCTTCAGTGGGAACGTCGCCATCCTTCGAGCGTGGGTGAAGCGCTTCCCGAACGTCATGTTCGGGATGAGCGCTTTACCTCTTCGCGAGGGTGATGGCGACAATGATACTGTTCTCCGGGAGATGGGCATGGGTCGGCTACTTCTGGAGACGGATTCCCCGTATTTGAAGCCCCCCGGAGTCCGAAATCCCAACACACCATGGGGAGTGTGGCCTGTGGCCTGCTGGGTGTCCAGGATGGTCAATTTGCCCCCCTGGGTCATCCTGGAGGTGACCCGCCGGAATGCCTGTCTGTTGTACAAATTACCTTTGTAGGCAGGTGTTCGGTGGGTCGCTTCTTGGGCCGGCTCCACCCCTATGGGTGTTGGAGGGATTGTACGGGAGACAGCAAAAAGAAAAGGGGGAGGGAAAGTGGGAGGAACATTTTGACTTCCTTGGGCTAATTCTCTACCCACAGGATATTATAGTTTTTCTGTAACCGACTCCCTGGTAAAATTAGTTGCGGGTTACCAGTATAGTTTTCCAAGTTTTAGGCCACTGGTTTCCTGGTAAAACAGGCAGGGAGTCCCCGGAATAGTTTTATAGGATAGCTTTCCGGGAGTAACCAAGTTGTGTCCTGTGTGGCGGGTTAGTCTTGCCTACCCTGTGACCTGGGCTTGACCCTGTGACCTGGGTCTGACCCTGTGACCTGGGTTTGACCCTGGGACCTGGGTTCAGGATGGTATCCCTGGGCGGGATGGGACCATTGGTGACCCATCCCGTTAATTTTGGGGGGTGGTGGTAGGTGCGGAACTTTAGTACTGGTACCGTTGGGGACAGTACAGTTCTGCGGGTGGGTGTTAGGAAACATAACGGGTGGGTTTTTTGGACTTTTTTAGGGGAGAAGGTTATAATTCTTGCACCTTCTTTCCCCTTGAAGCGGTCAGTTTTTAGAGGGTATTTTAGGTGAAGTGCGAGGAATAGATGTCCTCGCACAACCCTATTTTATAGGGTATTTTAATTGAATAGGTTTTTATATCGTAGAGGGGCCCATGGTGCAGGATGCCCAGGGCGGGGTTGGGGGTGGTTTTCAATTAGGAAATTGGACCCTTCCCCAAAAAGAAAAGGGGGAAGGGTGTAGTAGACACTGCCCTTTAGCGTTTAGGTAGTCAAGGGTGGCCACCCTTAATAGGTTAGTCTAGCCTAAGCAGGGCCTCCAAATGTAGCTTAGCTACCGTTAGGAGTAGGTTAGCCTGGCTTAAGTAGGGTCTAACGCTATCTATCTCCGGGAGTTATTGCCCCTGAGGGCGCTGCATGAAAACCAGCCAATCAGGGACGAGGAGACATAAGTCCCCGGGAGATACGAGTTGGCAAGGGCACTCTTGCGGCAGATCTCAAGGTTGTAAGACGTAGCACCGGGAGCACATGGGGATAATATTCAACAGGTAAGGCCCCGTTCCGTACCGGTAATGTACTATAGCGAGGAATTTACTTTACTATTATACCCTGCACAGCTTTATTTCTTATATCTTCTAAGTCCTTTTTTGCCTGCATTAATTCGTTTAATTTAGATTCTGAACTGTTCATAAAATCTATGTTTATTTCTTCTTCTAATAGGGTAATTTTATTCTCTAACACTTTTTCTGTTTTTAACTCGTTTCTCTTCTTTATCGACGAAAATTTTATTGTTTCCCCTCTTATTTTCATTAGAAGAGTTTCCAAGAAAAGTTGGTCATTTATGCAGAGTTGTATGTCTGTTGAAGGTATGTTTGGTAGTTCGTCTCGATTATATGGCAATGGGGTATATTCGTCTCCTGTAGCATCTATAAGTTTGTTTACAAGTTTAACATATTTAACATCTCTTAATAGCGATCAGTTAAGTTTCCAATAGCTTCGGCCTCTTTCGGTATTTGTGAATTTACAGCTTAGGGTTATTGCCGAATGGTCCGTTTTATATCCAGGAATTATTTCTGCTTCTGTTGTTATGTTAAAAATATCTTTGCTTGTTATGAAGAAATCTAGCCTAGCTTGTTTTCTAGGTTTTTCCCCCTCCAGGTATATCTTATATTTTCATGCATTATTCTCCAGCTATCTGTATATTCGTTTTCTTCTATAAGTTTCAAGACTGTATTCCTAGCATTTGGATGATTTATGTGCTTATAATTGTCTGTGTCCGAAGCAGGGTCCATAACCAAATTCCAGTCGCCACATATAATAACTGATGGATTACCAATATCGTCAATCTTTTTAATGATATTATTGTAAAATGAAGGTTTGTCTGTATTCGGGCCGTATATGTTCACTAAGGTAACTGGAGTTTCGTGTATATCAACATTTAATATCAAGAAATTCCCTTCTGGGTATTTCTCCACGGTGTTCACTTTATAGTCATAATCGTCATTAAATAGTATAATTACCCCGCGTGCATTCGATCGGAAGGGGCTCACCCAGGCATCCCTTCCCCATTCATACAGGATCCATGTCTTGGATCCGTGTGGGTGTCTTGAAGGCATATTATGGAGAATTGTTTTCTTTTGAAATAATGAAAGACATCTTGCCTTTAGGTAGGATCAGCTAATCCCTGACAGTTCATGGACGCTATCTTAACCATGTCAGCCATATTTCAATTGGTCAATTCTTACCGATAGTGGTTAAACATATGGATTGTTTTACTCTTTGGTAGTCTATAATACTCGATAAAATAATATTTGTTTCCAAATAAAGTATGGTTTGGGGTGCACAATACATTTGTATAGCGGTATAGGTAACATAGAGAGAAACATTAGGTTCGAGGGATAACACATACATAAATAACAACAACAACAACATACAAAACATATATGCGGCAAATAAGCAGTACATGATCACAGAAAATGACAGATAACACACAATATATACCGGTATCCCCGTTTGCTATGCAACTGAAATATATTAAGCACCTGTGTATAGTCATTAACAATTTTCATCTTCATTCATAGTGGTAGTAATTTCAAATAGATATATGATTTACTCCATGCGCATTGATTACAGTCAATATTAGGTTGATAATATTTTGGGTCATACGCCCTGGTAGTTTGGAAAGTAAATTAAATTGCAAATACGTCGTGTATTTCGACTTTGGCTTCTTCATCAATGCGCTTTCTATTTATAGTATTAGATTCAGTAATCTATATATAAGGATATATTCTTAGTATTCTATATATATATATAGATAAATCGAGAAAAACAAACAAACACACAGAGCAAAACACCAGCAAGGCACATCAAAATCTATAGCAATAATAGTAAAAATTCATCTTGTAAGTAGGCTATATCCCTTTCATATTGTATATACAAACTGCGGTCACAGTCTAAGCACAGAAACCCATTGAAGTATTTTCCTTGTAAATTTGCAATCTACATTTCTCACAGTAGTTTAGTTTTACTCGTATATACATATGTACCAAACCATGCAGAGAGACCACTGAAAGATTATTGTTCAAGGAGGGAAATAATGCGCATCGCGATAAAACTTCACCAGCGGAAGTATATCCAGATGTATATATGGTAAATGTGCCTATAAACTCTATACATGTATATAGTTACTATATATAGTTCAATTATTTTAAGGTATACAAACATAAATATGTTTGACTTTTCGGCTATTCACGCTAATATCGATATATCATTAACACAATTATGGCTCTCTAATATAATTTCATATGTGTATATACTTAGCATTACAATTTTAATTATGTAATAGTTTATCTGCTATACAATAACGCTGTGATCATTTTATAAGCATTATCTTTTGCAGCTCTTTACAAGCAAAAAGATATATTAGTATATAACGCTAAATATTTATACTTTAGTGTTAGACAATTCAGTAGTAAAATGGTTTCTGTACTGTACTGATTTCGCTTTGGCGTTTCGCTTATTAAACATTATTGGTTGCAGCTCTTTACATTCAATGAAGTATATAGTTTAGTGTGATCTGTGTACGGACGGACGGACTAATTATAGGTCCATAATTCCATAGTATAATTTTACACTAGCAAGCTTTTCGATTGACAATTTTATCGATTCTTGTTGTATGGAGTGATATATTGGTGACGTTTACATCGACATCACTTCATATGTTATACATGTAGTGTTGTTATGGGCATTCAGCAAATCATTTCGTTATACATTAATTTGGTAGACAGGATAGCGTGCTGATGTGAAAGGAATGAATGTCATGGGAAGCAGTGTCCTTGTTAATATGTTTTCATTTAGGGAACAGTGTCCAGATTAAGTCGAAAATCCGAAAAGAATATATTAAATGGGTTAAAAGATAGGACTGATTCCCACCGAACACTCTTCCCTGTAACACCAGTTTGTATTTTGCAAACGTACATGTAGCATAAACTCGTGAACAATAAATGTATGATGTTAAACATGTATGATATTTATATTTTTAGTTCTTAAACTGTAGTCTTTGATTTCAGCGAATACCTCCTCTTTCTGATAAAAAAATTTCTAGATAGTATTAATTGGTGCATACTGGTAAACGTGGATTGACATTAAGTATGGAACACTTATGAATAATATCTTCATATTAACCAGAGTATCGAGTATTCAGAGAGGCAAAGGCGATTAGCAATATAGTCTCCACTAATAGCCGGTGTCTATTTCACATTATGTAATGGAGCATTGAGAACACATTTAGAATCGTCTTATTCGAAGGCCAATTCGTTTTCCCAATTTGTACAGTTTATATACAGTTCTTGTACAAGTACATACAGATACTCCCTGACTTTGCAGTATATCATATTGAGGTCATTTTGAGACTATTTGCATAACCCTCTGATCAGAGAATCATGGCAAATTCAAATTGGCCTCTATGAGGGGTACCTGTAAAGTTATGTTTTCGACATTTTTCAAGAAAAATCCCAGCTCTTCAGCGGGGAACGGTGGGCAAAAACTGTTTTATTTCACATCAAATGAATTATTTACTAATTTATCATGCAGTTTTTGCTAAGAATTAAAAAAAAATAGAATATTCTGAGCGAAAAATCGACCAAAATTCCTTTTTGAAAATGACGTCACTGTGACGTCAACAGAGTGGCCATCTTGTTTTTTTAAAAAACATTTTCTCGTAGAGCTTGTTCGAAGAGTATACTGTGGTAAGTTTCAGTCTCCTAGTTCAAGATATTGGGAAAATATTGGTTGGGGGGGTTAATGACCCCACTCTAGGCCAGGGAGGGGGGTTAATGCCCCCACTCTAGGCCAGGGGGGGTTAATGACCCCACTCTAGGCCAGGGGGGTTAATGACCCCACTCTAGGCCAGGGGGGTTAATGACCCCACTCTAGGCCAGGGGGGGTTAATGACCCCACTCTAGGCCAGGGGGGGTTAATGACCCCACTCTAGGCCAGGGGGGTTAATAACCCCACTCTAGGCCAGGGGGGTTAATGATCCCACTCTAGGCCAGGGGGGTTAATGACCCCACTCTAGGCCAGGGGGGGTAATGACCCCACTCTAGGCCAGGGGGGGTTAACATCCCACTCCAGCCAGGGGCTAATGACCCCACCCCCCAGGCCAGGGGTTAATGCCCCCACTCTAGGCCAGGGGGGGGTTAATGCCCCCACTCTAGGCCAGGGGGGTTAATGACCCCACTCTAGGCCAGGGGGGTTAATGACCCCACTCTAGGCCAGGGGGGTTAATGACCCCACTCTAGGCCAGGGGGGGTTAATGACCCCACTCTAGGCCAGGGGGGTTAATGATCCCACTCTAGGCCAGGGGGGTTAATGACCCCACTCTAGGCCAGGGGGGGTTAATGACCCCACTCTAGGCCAGGGGGGGTTAATGACCCCACTCTAGGCCAGGACAGATCCCAAAAAACCCAGGCCAGATAGGGTTAATGAGAGTGCTTAAGAAAAACGTGTTACTGAGAATGACGGTGCAACTTCCAAATGATAACATTTAGGTTGGATGGAAACAAACTAATATTATTTATAACGTCAAGTAGATCTGTGATTCACGTAAAACAACAAATCGCAATTGTTTTATTATCTATCTCGTATTAACAAATCATATGGCGAACATCCCCCCTCCCCTCCCTATCCGAGGGTTACCATGGATATGATCCAATTATTGTATTTTGGCAAAATCACATGGGCATGGTATGAGCTTCATAGTGACAGCGAAAATAAACAAACAAACTAAACACCAACATTGTCATCCACAGTTCATATCAATGACTGACTGGTAATATCATTTCACACTATCCACACGTTAAATCATATTGAGTTTCCAAACAGCCTTACCGTGTTGTGCTGTGTATCTATTACAGGAAAATGATGTTGACCCATAGTAGTATATAAACGGGAAATTGGGTCCCATTTAGGCGCAATAACTCTGTTTGAACAATTCCTGGTTATCTCGCACATTTCTGCCCCTAAATAGGACCCAATTTTCCCGTTTACTACTTATCGAATTGACGTCACTATGACCTCACAACCGGTCACGTGACATCCTGGTCACAGGTCACATCCGGGGTAAAATGTCAAAGGTCACTTTTGGTCACATGACGGCAGAGCAAGAGTTATCTGCTCCTACATTAAAGTGCAACCTAACAGATGTCAATGGGCCTCGATCGGTCTGTTTACTTGGAACAGTGACGTCACTATGACGATCACGTGACATCCGGGTCACAGGTCCCATCCGCGTAAAAAGGTCAAAGGTCACTTTCGGTCACGTGACGATCCAGCAAGAGTTATCTGACCCAAATTAGACTCCAGTGTCTTCCAATGTTAATATACGGGTAATGCATGTGTGACGTTCCAGCGGTCAGAAAACGTCTATCTTTGCGGTGTACACGAGACTTGAGGCGGCCTGGTCTCAGGCCCCAGTGACAAATTGTCAGGCTGATGTGAACGCAGTCTCGTATGACTGGAATTGGCCAACGAGGAAGGTCCGATTCAACCTGTCACCTTGTCTGGATCGAGGAGGTAGGATGGGGGGACCTGTAGAAACAACCAAGGCAATAATAAAGTAATAATATTGTATTCTGCAATGTACACAGCCCTGTACGCGCACAATACCTGTAATAAAGATCCCTACTCTAGAGGTAGTTATCGTTAAGTGTTATCTTTATCTTAAAGAGAAAGACTAATAATATACAATATATACAAGAGACCCTATCTATGACGTGTCACGGCCCAGTCTCGTCCAGACTGGCTCTCGTCGTGGTATGGTACGGCGTCTCTGGTTCCTCTCCGGTCGTAGGCGTAGCCCCGGACTGTATGGAACATCTACCGTGTCAAGATTACACGGCCCATTTCATCTAAGCGTTATTAATCGTCTCTGGAATCCTCTCCGTATCGCTGCCTCTCCTAGCAGTAGCCCTTCGGCGGGGTCGGTCTGTACAGCACACCACAGCGTCTTCGGCGGCAGCCCCTTTCGGCTCGGCAGACCTCACGTCTTCGGCGACCCGAATTCGGCGGCCCGAATTCGGCGACCCGTCTTCGGCTCGGCAGACTTCACGTCTTCGGCTCGGCAGACTTCACGTCTTCGGCTCGGCCCGAATTCGGCGACCCGTCTTCGGCTCGGCACACTTCTCGTCTTCGGCTCGGCCCGATTTCGGCGACCCGTCTTCGGCTCGGCAAACTTCTCGTCTTCGGCTCGGCCCGATTTCGGCGACCCGTCTTCGGCTCGGCAAACTTCTCGTCTTCGGCTCGGCCCGATTTCGGCGACCCGTCTTCGGCTCGGCAAACTTCTCGTCTTCGGCTCGGCCCGATTTCGGCCCTCACGGCGTTGACCCAAAGACGAGTTAATAGGCTCAGATTGTCTGCATATATATGTGGTAATAACGCCCTGGTCTCGGAGGTGTATTATTACCTTACAATGTAATGTAAATTAATACCAATGATTTGTAATAGTATTCAAGACTTGCAGCAAAGCATAATTCGAACCCTGCGGCAGTGTAAATATGTACAATGGATGTAAGCTTGTGTTATCAGTTACTCCTAGCCGAGGCCTGTGAATAACTAGTGTAGATGAGTGTGATTAGATCTATTCCGTCCCTAAGGCCGACGATCTTGTATGTAAGCAAGTATGTGTTATTGATCGCATCTAGCCGAAGCCTGTATACGACCAATAGGGGTAAGGTGAGTGAGTGAATTAGACGTACGCAATTCTCGGTCGTAACCTCGAACGCTAGTCTGTGTTGAAGTGCGAGCTAGTGTGAGCCGTATGTGCAGATCTCGTCCCGAAGGCCGATGATCTGGTGTCTGTGTGTGAGTAAGTATTTGTAATCATGTAAAATACATAGCCAACGCTAGCGGTGATAATTCCGCTATTAACCGAGGACTGCGGCAAAGTACTTCGGCCCGGTGCTCAGGTAGAGGACTACACTGAACCTGTTCCTATGTACGAATACCACTGGCTAATAAACAGTTAATCACCTATTGCCGAAGCAAAACGTTAGCCGCGGACAAAATACCAGACTTTAGTGCGCCATGCATGCTGAATAACCACTACTGCAGACGTGCGAATCACCGTGGACTTCTCGTCCTCAGATACTGTGCGTGTTAGTATCTATTATTCCTAAGCTATGGCTCGGCTCTCGGCTGTCCAACCCAGTTCGGTGCTATTTCGGCAATAGATCGGCACTTTCGGCGCATTTGCGGCGATCCTGTCGCTGTGCTCTCCCGCACGATACTTACTGGCCGAATGTCTATGACAGAGTCCCGAACGTCCATTTCTCCGCGTCTTATATAGGCTCTGGCTCCCAGAATCCTTTGCGCGCCCAAACATGGCAGCCCCCATAAAACGAAAGTATAGACTCCGGCGGTGTTGGATTTCGTGTCAGATCAACAGAGTTCGACTTCTCTCGCCCGGTTTCGATGCAAGATGCGTGTCAGGGATATTTACACTTCCCTCGCTGAAAGTTTCAGCGCACAGTTAATACAGGTAAGTCGAATATCCACCATTATCGGTCCATTCACAATGCTATTTACACTGTCAGCATTAGAACGAAAATAACATTCTGCAGGTCACGGGCATTTTCGTCACACTACCCACGCCTTCGAAAACACGACGCCCTCGTCGTGGAGCTCGGCACAGCTACCAATCACAGGTGAGTCTCTCCTCCGATAGTCCACAGTATCATAACAAAGGCACCAATCCTTGCAGAATTACCAAACGACGTTCTTCCCAGCCGTCTGCTGGGCTGTCGCTGAAGGAAGGGACATCGGGTCCCTAGCTTCACAGCATCGGCCAATCACGGCCCAATTACAGTGGACGTTCCTCCCAGCGGCCTGCTGGGTCGTCCACGGGGTGGGAAAGGGGACATCAGGTCCCTGGCGACTCAGTCCTCACTCCTTCGCCTGGGGAGTGGCACCACGCGGCCTCATCTCGGACCGCAGGTTGTGTTCCTCACTCCACTCCCACTTATCATATACCTTCCGGGTCACCACCCCTCGGCGATTCCTCACAGTGTCCACGTAGGTACGCGTTCTCCGTACCACTACCCTCTGGGGAGGCGCCGCCTCCAGGTCCTCCGGCCTGCCTTCCTCTCCGGCTGGGGTACTTGCAGGACGGACTCCGGCACCGGGCATCTCGGTTGGATGGACCACCTCAGGCTCTCCTGGCTCCACTGCCTCCCCCGAGGCATCGGTTCCCCAAGGTCGGAAGAACGCCGGCGAGTTGCTCCGCCTCTTCTCGTCCGCGGTCTCGCCATCCACGCCGGAGGTACTCGCCACCGTATCGGGCTCGTCGGCAGCCGATGTGTCGGCACATTCATCCAGCCCTGCTCCCTTGTTCACAGCTCCAGGGCTGATGGGGCATCCATCACTGCCCGCGTCCTTCCCCGCAACCAACTCCTGCTCCGTCTCCTCGGCGAAGGGGGGATGGGATAGTTGAGGCTCATCCTCACTTATTTCAGGTGCAGCCTCCCCCTCAGTTGCTGCGGTCCCGGGATCGACTGCAGGGGCGTCCGCCCCCTTACCCGGCGGCACGGTCACTACTGACAGGCGGCGAGCTGCGGGCGTAGCTGCGACGTCGGACGGTCCCGCCCGAGGCTGCCAGATTCGATTAGGGAGCCTGATTACAGGGTCTTCTTTAGCCCGGGGCGGAGGGTATGGCCGCCCAGTCTCCCAATCGTGGTTCCTTCGCAGGTGCTCCCTCAGGTGTTTTCTTGTACTATAGCTCCTCTCACAGAAAGGACACCATATCCGCTCCACAGTCTCGTCCACCTTGGACCTCGCCTTGCGCCCATGGGGGCTGCGGCTACGTTCTCGTCGGCTTTGCCTCTCACTCATCTTCGTTGTCTGCAAGAATAGAGCAAAACATGGGGTTAACAAATGACGGCGGGCCATCCTATGATGGCACACCCGGGTTGGAGAGCCGTGAGCCTTCTCGGTCCCTAAACTAGATCGCTGTTCAACTCCCACCATCTTGGGTTGACACGATAGAGCATAATCCTGACAACGCGCGGGGCGCCTAATCTCTCGTCCTCGGGTCGTCCGCAGCGGTTCAGTCTGGGCCTCGGTTCCACGGTAACAGCCTGCACTCTCCACGACCTCGCATTGGACGTAGTGGCCGCCATACTTGACCCGGTGACGCTGCGTGTCTATCTGGGTACAGTGGGTGCCTAGGAAGTCGTATCCTAGAAGAGCGTCCACTGTCAGATCTCCGACTATCATCCTCTGTGTTCGTGTGGTACCGTCAATAGTGATTTTAAAATCAGCTTCACCTTTCAGGGGCATCAGCGTACCGTCAGCCATACGAATACTAGCGTAAGATGGGCTACTCAAGGCTGGTCTGAGCCGCGGACTCAGCTGCTGGTATACTTTCTCGCTCAGGAGGGAAATCGACGCCCCCGTGTCAACACAACACCACATCTTCACTGGCCCGATCTTGGCAGGCAAATAGAGTCCAGCTTCCCCGGAAGTATTAACTTTGGGAGTATTTTTGGGCGATCTCGGCGGTTTAGAGTCATCTGTTCTGGACACATCTGGACAGTCCGCCCGGTAATGACCCTCTCTGCCGCACGACCAGCAAGCATTACTTCGCTCCCGATTCCCATACGTCCGTTGTTGACCTCTGGTGTATCTTTGTGGTCGTCGCCGTGGTTGAGGTTGAGACTTTCGCATTATTTCTTCCATCAATTCCTTGATCTGTTTTCTCAGGCGAGCTTCAGATTCTTCGTCATCCTCAGAGGTTGCAGCTAATCCCTCATCTTTACTAGAAACCGTGGACTTCGCGGTTGCCCAAGTCTTACGGCGTTGCGAGGACTTGAATGCTTCTACTTCTACAGCAGAGTGTACAGCTGCATCTAAGGTCCTCGGCCGCGTCTGCCATACAAGAAATCTAAGCTCGTCTCCAATAGCCTCCAAAAACTGATCCTTTGCCAAGGTATCCTGTACGTCATCTCCGGCATCGGGATATGCCTGTTGTGCAAGCCGAATTAATGCCTGAGCTAGGCCCGGAAGATCTTCTGACTTCTCTCGGTATCTGGATTTTAACTGCGTTTTATACAAATCTAGTTGATTCGGCGGGGCAAACCGCTTCTCCAAGGCATCCCTCAATCGTTCATAGTCAGCACTCCCTGGTTCTGATTTCAAGCTGGCCAACAGCTGCTGGGCAGATCCTCGGAGGGCGACGGCCAGATATTGACCCCGTTGTGAGAATGTCCATCCGTTGATAGCAGCACAGTGGTCGAAATGGGAGAGATAATCCCGTAATGGCGTTGTCCCATCATAGGTAGCTGCCTTTGCCGCAGTCAACATCGGTCGCCTCGCCTCAACCGCAGGGGTCGAGGTTTGTAATGGCTGCCTCCAGCTCATGGGCTCATCTTGTCCTCTCCCCGGCGGCGGTGGCGTCTGATCGCAACCCAGCTGCGACCCAGACATATATTCGTTTCGCCGTTTATCATCAACCGTTTCGGCAGCCTCACAACTCGCATTCAGCTCTGCGACGTCGTTTTCAGTGTCCGGTCGTCTGATCGCCTCTCTTTCCTGAATCTGACTGGCATTGATTCTGGACATCTGGATCGCTATCACCGATACAGTCCTGGCCATAGACCCCATGGTTTGTCGTAGCTCGGCAATCTCTTCCATCATCTGTACGGTCGAATCGTCGTCACAGGGTTCGTATCGGCCCCCGAGACCGTGGTTATCAGAACCAGAGTCTTTAGGGGCTCGATAACTTCCGTTCTCGTCGGGCAACGTCTGCCACGCAGGTATCGGCGACAGGTCAGCTGGGGGAGCCGACAGCACTGTGTCCAGCTCTACTGTGGACAGGTCCAGCAAATCCACTCTCTTCGGCGCCTCAAACGCTGATCGTCTGGTCCCCAATCCTCGTCGTGACTCTTCACGGTCTCTCGGAGTTGGCGTTGTGGACAGCTGCCGCTGGCTTCTCGTCCTCCCTGACTGCCAGTCGCTGTACGCTGGACGTAGTTCGGCGCCGACATCTCCAATACTCATGCTTGGTTTTCTGGTTTCTTCCCAGCGTGGTCCCTTCTCCATCGGTTTCCCGGTGTTGGCCATCCCACCGCTGCCACCAGTTGTGACGTTCGAGCGGTCAGAAAACGTCTATCTTTGCGGTGTACACGAGACTTGAGGCGGCCTGGTCTCAGGCCCCAGTGACAAATTGTCAGGCTGATGTGAACGCAGTCTCGTATGACTGGAATTGGCCAACGAGGAAGGTCCGATTCAACCCGTCACCTTGTCTGGATCGAGGAGGTAGGATGGGAGGGACCTGTAGAAACAACCAAGGCAATAATAAAGTAATAATATTGTATTCTGCAATGTACACAGCTCTGTACGCGCACAATACATGTAATAAAGATCCCTACTCTAGAGGTAGTTATCGTTAAGTGTTATCTTTATCTTAAAGAGAAAGACTAATAATATACAATATATACAAGAGACCCTATCTATGACGCGTCACGGCCCAGTCTCGTCCAGACTGGCTCTCGTCGTGGTATGGCACGGCGTCTCTGGTTCCTCTCCGGTCGTAGGCGTAGCCCCGGACTGTATGGAACGTCTACCGTGTCTAAGGTTACACGGCCCAGTTCATCTAAGCGTTATTAATCGTCTCTGGAATCCTTTCCGTATCACTGCTTCTCCTAGCAGTAGCCCTTCCACAGCGTCGGCCCGTACGGCACACCACAGCGTCTTCGGCAGCAGCCCCTTTCGGCTCGGCAGACCTCGCGTCTCCGGCGGCACGAATTCGGCGGC